>CANYLF011318506.1:0-13250 GCA_948193215.1 Bocquillonia castaneifolia | reverse complement strand
GATCACTGTTCATTTCACAACGATCGTTGTACTATTCACAACGATCGTTGCTATTTTCAAAACGATCATTGCACCCTAAATTTCAGAGAAAAGTTTATTTTCGGAGGAAATTTTCAATTGGATTTTGATCTATGATTAATTACTATGATTATATATTATTATACGTATTAAAAGGTGATCGATTTCGGGTCGTGACACAAGGGAAGGGCAGTAGCAGAGTTTCTAGCTCTTAATCCACTAGAAGGGCAAGAAGCATGGGAGTATGAGTTCCTGAATGAGTCACTTTACCTGATAGAGGCAGATGGATGGAAGCTATACTTCGATGGAGCAGTAAACGACAAAGGAGCTGGAGCGGGGGCAATCCTAATCACGCTTGAAGAGGAAACTATTCCTTTAGCAAAGAAGTTGGATTTTAAGGTCACTAACAACATGGCCGAATATAGGGCATGTATCTTTGGTTTGGAAGCATCCATTGCAGCAGGAGTAAAGAACCTTAATATTTATGAAGAATCGATGCTCATCATTAACGAAGCTTCGAAAAACTAGGAAGTCAAAGATGAGAAGCTAAAACCTTATGCAGAGTACATTCAGATGCTCATACTGAGGATTTCTAATTGTACCTTTGCACATTTACCAAGGGAAGAGAATCAAATGGAAGACGCATTAGCAACACTGGCGTCCATGTGGGATAGTCTTGGAGATGTAGCTATGAAACCTCCTGTGATCATAGTGCTAAAATCCCTTGCTACCAAGGCGAATGGGTAATGATTGTTAACGGTCCTAAGGAGAAGCCATGGTTTTATTAATTCTGAGATTCCTAAAAAAAATGAGAATATCTAGAAGGAGCTAATGGGAAGTAGAAACATGCCTTGAGGGTTAGTTCAAGAGCCTACACTTGTCATAAGGATGTACTCTACAGATGAACTTTTAATGGAATGCTACTTCATTGTCTGGACCAATATGAGGCAGAAGAAGTCATGAAGGAGATTCACGCAGGAGTATGTGGACCTCACATAAGTGGGCATACTTTGGCTAAGAAAATAGTTCGACAAGGGTATGACTGGATAAGATGGATAGAGATTGTATGAAGCTGGTTAGAAATTGCCATGAATGTCAATTACATGGAAATAAGATCCATCTGCCACCAACTAAGCTTCACAATTTAGCATCTCCTTGGCCATTCTTGACTTGGGGGATAGACATCATGTGGATAAAGAGGGGTTACCTCAGTGATCCAAGTCATGCGACGACCATGGCACTGTGCGTTTAGCATATGGGAGCTAATACAGTGAGTCGCCACCAGAATAAAAGAAATTGGTGAGTGTCTCGATTCCTTTAAGAATGCATAAGACACCAAAAAGATAGAGATTCCAAGATCGGACTTATGCATTCTTCAGGCGTGATTATTTACAACCAACTCATAGGATTATATCTACCTTCATTTCCGCTACATAAAGCAAGTAAAACACATAGGCACATTCTTACATTTTACAACATATAAAACATGCAAAGAGGTGAGTTTTTATACAAACAAGGATCGATTTTACATTACCAAACCATTGTTAGTCCAAAGTACATGCAAATGATTAGAGCACATACCACCAACACATCAACATAACCTAGGTTACTACCATTTTAATCTAGAGACTACCAAGTAACTTATTAGCTTTATTTCATGCATATTTCGCCTAATTCTTACCAAAGAAAGTTAGAATACTTACCTTTTCGCTACATTCCACGTGAAATTTTTATACACAGAAGTTATAGAGCACTAGGGGAGCCTTGCCAGAAGCCAATGCCACTCTTTACCACAGGAAGCACCCAATGCCACTCTTGGGAGTGGCGTTGGATCTCAATCTACCCCAATCAGTGGTGTTGCCACACATATGCATAGGGAATAGCAGAAAATGCAGGAAAATGCAACTTACGGGCTTACCAAATCTTGAAAATTGCTAGAAAACTCAACCAAAAAAAAATGCATGATGCAAACAACCTAAAACAAGTGTCTATATGGCACAACCCAACCTAGCATACATCTAAACAATCAAACAATACTCAATTGACACTTACAGTAAACATACAATGCATAGCTTATGGAAACTGTGAAGCATACCCACAAATCATTCAAATTATGTTTAGAACAATCAAAACAACTTAAAATAACTTCAAAACAATGGAAAATACATTATAGCATGTAATTAAAACACATGAATCATTCTAATAGTTTACAGTAACCATACATCAAATGCAGTGAACATGCAATGCATTGATTTTTATAGAAATCAACTGAAATCAATTATAATGAGTAGAATCGCTGTAGAAATCATTTTTAATGCCATAAAAACACATATTAGAGCAATAAAACATTAAATCATTGCATTTAAAGAATCAACAGTGGATTTTAATTGAAATTGAGATGAATGTGCAATATACTGTAACTTTTGAAATCAAGTGAAATCAATTCAAATGCTTTTGATTTTGATTAAAACATGTTAAAATCATCAAAAAAACAACATAAAACACATTTTAAAATAAATTCCTGAGTCAAAATCATGAAAAACAAGAAATTGAAAAAAAAAACACATACAGTGCACTGAAAACAGGTAAAATTAAAGAACAATCATAAACAATCACTAACAATCACACAATCATGCCTTAAAACACTTTAATTGAATAGATCTAACACATAAACATGTCAAGAATCAATAAAACAAAAAGCAAATGAAAAATGCAAAAGATACAGTACGTACGTTCAAAATAACTTTCACGGCAAAATTGAACAGATGGATATTTTGATGCATACAATGAATGCAAATCACAATAATTTCATAGAAATAATAAAAAATTAACAATTAAAATATTTTAGAGCACTTATAGTGAAGATCCGTGAAACTCCTCCAGATTCAACCGACAACGATTCAAAAGAAGGAGTTTTCCACAAGAATGCTTGATTTCCCTCAGTTGTGAGTTTTTTTTGCTTTTTATTATTGTTTTGAATCACGTACTGTTCTTTTCTTGTTGTTTATTTTTCTCTCTCTAAGCTGAATGAAACTTACAGAAGCTTTTTCTCTAAAATTACGTAGACTTGCCCACTAACAAATTTCCAACCCCTCTAGAAGAAAATGAGTGTGCCTTTTATAGGCAGTGACTCTGATGCTTTATTTGATTCTTAAGCAAAAAGAAGTCTTCAAATTCAAAAGTTAGTGGATTGAATCAATCTTCTGTAATCGGATTTCAAATTTGAATAAAATGATTGACGCAAATCTGATGTTTGAATTTTAAATCAAATGAAATTTCCTCTAAGTATAAAAGAAAGTGGACTTGGGCTCTTAATTAATTTGAAGCCCATTTTCTTTTAATTAAAATAGCTTAATTAATTAATTAAAAGGCCATCCCATAACATTAAAATCAGATTTCAAGCCCATTCCTAACCTTCAAAACCACCATCAAGATGGTAGCAGATGTTCTAAGCCCATTTTGGAGCCCTAAACGTTAGAATTAGAAAAATTGTATTAGAGAAAAAAACGTGCAGAATGGCCCAATTTACTTTAAAAAGATTTCAGGCCATTTTAAGGTTCGTATGAAAAGATATGATGAAAACAATGCACACTTTTCTGGCTCAAAACAATGCACTTTCAATCTGAAATCCATTTCGGAATATCACATGATCAAAATGAAAGCCATAATCACTCTACTTGTGCCTTGTGAGCATAAGTGATCATCATTGGGAACTCCGAGACACTTCCCCATTCCTGCATCCAAAAATTAGGTGTCTACAGTTTGCCCCCGCTTTGTCAGAGGTTTGGAATATTAGCCAATAATATGGAAAATGATGACAAAGCACCAACCACATAATTTTTGGAAAAGAAATGCATACAACAGCTCTGGAAGGTGGAACCTTACCTCGGACCTTATCTGCCTCGGCTTGACCCCATGGGGAGCAGGTTAAAGCTTTTAGCTAGGACCATTACTGCCTAAGGTCTAAACTAATCCTATTTTGGTATTAGGCACTATCGGCCTTCAACAAGGAAAACATCCGGCACTATCGACCTTCAAGAGGGAAGTATTAGGCACTATAGGCCTTCAACCGAGAAAGCATCTAGCACTATCAGGCTTCAGTAAGGAAAAGCATCAGGCACTATCGGCCTTCAGCCATGAAAGCATCCGACACTATCGGCCTTCAGTAGGAAATGCATCCGGCACTATTAGCCTTCAGTAGAGAATGCATCTAGCACTATCACCCTTCAGTAGAGAATGCATCTGGCACTATCAGCCTTCAGTAGAGAATACATCTGGCACTATCGGCCTTAAGCAAGAATAGCATCCAGCACTATCATCGTTTAGCAAGAAATGCGTTTAGTCCTATCGGCGTTTAGCAAGGAACACTCATTCTAAAAAAGATAAAGTTTCAATACTTACTTGAATTGATCATACTCTGATTCTGTTGAGTCTTCTGGACTTCACTGGAGAAATTTTATGAATATACTCTCCATCAAGAATCTTGATTACTACTCGCACTAGGGAATAAGGTTGTCTGCTTCTTGTGACTCATAATGGGGAAAAAATGTTTAAGCTGCATTTCTTCAATCTACTGAGGAATTCTTTCTAGTTTGATAATTCTGGGTGTCTCATGATGTCAAACGCTTGCAAATCATTCATTAATCAATGTTTTGGAGTGATTAAGAACTTTCTGCAATTTTTTAGATTTTCCATCATTCTGCAATTTCCTTTATCAATTACAAACACTTTGTCTATAATTTCTTTGTAATCTTCAACATTCTTTAGAGATTTACTCCAACTTTAGGCCGAATTGAACCCTTCTAGCCTTAATTTTGAGTTCAAGACCTACTGTATTGAAACCTTCATCCTTATTTGCAATAAAACTTTTGAGGACCAAATTGGTAATTCTCCAAGTAAGGTATAAACCCTTAAATGGGCAGCACCCCTCCCATTTCAATTTCTTTAGGGTTTTTTTGAAGTTCTTGTCTCATTTCTTCATTTCTTTACCAAATTTCCTCAAACAAGTAGAAATGGCAGATGATCATGCTCTGGAACCACCTTGGGACCCTGTAAGCATCTTTCACATCCGTGGGGAAGTCCAAAGAGCTTTGAATGGAGGAATTCCAAGAGGAGGAGGATAGTCTCCACTTTCTAATGCCAAATTCCACATTTCTAGCCTTGTAAGAGACCAAGTAAGCCCCAAAACTCCTTATCTTGCTTGTGAATCATCTAGGCTTTGTTTATTCTGGAATTATAGAGAAATACAGTGGCCAACAAAAATAGCACACCACCAACACCACTCTTATGAGTGGCATTCACCACCAATGCCACTTATAGGAGTGGCGTTGAGGGTGAACCCACTCCTAGGAGTGGCGTTGGCACTCCTCTAGGCATGTAGGGCAGTTCTCAACTTGGATATGGACTTTTGATGCATGTTTAGATGTTCTAGGAAATAAAAAATACCATAATATGTATGCTACAAGATGAATTTATGCATGAAATAGGGTTTTTTTGGTCACTTGAGTTAGGAAAACATGCAAATAAGGTAATTGAGTTAGGGATATACCTGTATTGCTTCTGTGCAGGGTGCTTCTTCTTCCTTTACCTTCAATGGGAACTTCTAAAAGGTTCGTAATGTCTAGAGATAGATGCTTATAGAGGTTCAAACTCTGGTTACTCAGGCTGGATTCGAACCCTTCCTTTCTGCCATTCCTGATGGTTCAGGGGATTCAGACAATCCTCATTATGACTGTCGTGCAATGCAAGCATTTATGGAGAGATGGTTTGATACCGCCCACACATTCCAGTTACCATTCGGGGAGTATACAATATCTTCTGCTTCCTTTTCTGCCATTACTGGATTGGCATGTGTTGGTGAGGGGATTTTCTTTGATGGAGAGATCTACTTTGTAGATGAGCTGGTTTAGAATGAGTATATCCTCTGGATGTTAGGGATGGTTCCTAGTAGGAAGAGCTCGAAGAAACTCTATGTTGATGCTTTAGCTAGACACTTGCAAAGCTATCAGCCTAATTTACACTGGAGGTTAGATGAGATGACCCATGTCTTTATCTTGTATCTGCTTAGTAGCACCCTATTCTGTGATACCAATACCACTATCCCTCTACATCTTGTTCCAATCCTCTGAGACTTTGATCAGATGAGTAGGTATGACTGGGGATCTCCTGCTTTGTCCTACCTGTATCTATGTATGGACAAGATCATGCATGGTGGAGCTAAATTCTATGGCTTTTGGGATGCTACTCATGTAAGTTGCTTCTTGCTTTTGTGGCTTCCTTCTTTGCTTGTATGCTTCTGACTTTATCCCTTATTTTACAGGTCTAGGCCATCGAGATGGGTTTGCTATGCCAATATATGCCTATACATCATCCTCATACATTCCCTATTCTTCGGTGGTAGGGTTTTCATTGCATCTTTATTCATGCATCTCCAGTTCATCACCATCGTGAGTATCTTAACTCGCTTACTGTTGACAGGGTACAACTATAACAACTTTTAGTTTAAACTGAATTAAAAGTGTGTTAGAGACTTACCTCATTTTTTTGATGCTTTACAGCTTGACAGAGGATGGCTTGGTCCGGTTGAGAGACATCCACCTTATATCATGGCTACCATGGAGAAAGATATCATGAGGATTCTTCTAGAAGGACCCGGGATGAGGATGTGGTTCCTTGGAGAGAGGACTCATCTTCAGTATACTGTGAGGTTTTGTAGAGAGCCTTTTGATCCCCCTCTGGACATGTTTTGAGGTCATGACTTGACTGGAGACTTTCTGGATAGTGCTCTCAATGGTTTTGAATGCTCAGCTTTCGTTACCCAGGCTAAGGATTATCAAAAGTTCCTTAGACGACGATGCCTTCTTGCACTTCCTATGTCTGACAGGATGCTTTCTAAGGTAAGGTTACTCAGCTTTTCCTTTCAATGGATTTCCTAATCTTTGACTATGATTGTTGCCATACAGATTCAAATGGGCATTGTCACTTTTCCTGATCGTGATGATTCTGATGATGATGCTGATTATGTCGAGGATAAAGTAGCTGAGGTTCCTACCAAACCTCACCCTCAAGTATGTTCCTAGGCTGGTGATGTTCCTAGCTCGAGCACCAGAGGACTTGGGTGATCATTTCACAGGCCAGATGCCCCTAGACCATGTGCAGCACATCTAATGTAAGGACATGCTCTAGATGATGATGGTAGCTTCACCCATGGCCATATCATAGAGTTTCCTAGCTCGATAGTCATGCATAGATCTCGTGTTGGCATTGTTGAGCATACTCTACAACTAGCTGGCTCTTCTATTGCTTTCACTAGCGAATGCACTCATGTAAGTCTTCCCTCTTTTTCATCTTTTGATTATGTTATCTGGTTTTTGAAACTGACCCATTCATTTCTAGGTTCCTGTGATGAGGTGGCTCATCTTGCTTCCTTATACCAGGCTAGCAAGGCATATATTATTGAGTCTTATGATGCCTACAGAGAGGCCTACACTTCAGTCTGTAGCATAAAGGCTAATTTGAAGAGCCGCCTTGTAAATTATGAGGCTGCACAGGATGCTAAGGATGCTGATGACCAGGAGGACGCTGAGGATGACCAGGAGGACGCTGAGGATGATTAAGAGCCTCCTCAGGATGATGTTAGACTGCCAGAGGTACCTCAGGATGACATTGAGGGTGCTAATGATGATGTTGAGGAGGAGGATGAGGATGAAGCTGAGGAGGAGGAGGATGATGGTGATGAGGAGGACTACGCTGGATAGTCGACTCTTGCATTTTCTATTTATTGACTTTCTAAACTTTATATATCTTTAGGATTTGTTGTAATGACCCAAATCCAACACCATTTAATACGCATTAATATGTATAATCATAGTAACTAATCATAAAATTAAAATCCAATTGAAAATTTCCTTCGAAAATAAATTTTTCTCTGAAAATAGGGTTGCAACGATCGTTGCTAATTGCAACGAGCTCGTTGCTAGTTTTCCCACGAGCTCGTGTACCTCTCGGGAAGTTTGGCTGATTTTCGTGTTTTTTACAACGATCACTATTCACTTCACAACGATCGTTGCACTATTCACAACGATCATTGCACTATTCACAACGATCGTTGCAACCCTATTTTCAGAAGAAAATTTATTTTCGAAGCGAATTTTCAATTATATTTTGATTTATGATTAATTACGATCATTATATATATTAATACGTATTAAATGGTGTTGGTTTTGGGTCGTGACAAAGGGTATCACTATTCCAGTTTGAGATTAAAACTCTACATAAAAAATTCATATGAGAAGAGCACTAAAGACAAAGATTTAAAGTCAGCTAACAAGTAAGAAGGGAGAGTATACCGTTTACCAGGTCAGTAATAGGTCTATAGACCAATTTGGAATAGGACATCTGCCAATAAGTGTCGAATGCATCCACATAATTTTTGAGGACTGGGTGCACATAGCAGTTTAGGGTTTTGAAATGGTTTTGGATAACTCTGATCGAGGCACCAGATTGAGTAGCAGGGTCAAGAGAAGCACCTTGTGGGAGGTTCAAACAAAGTGTATTTGGGGGAACCACGCAGTTAAAACCAAACTGCCAGGCAAAAAGATAAGGCAAATATGGCTCGAAACTCAGGGAAAATCCTCTCGAGTCATCGAACCGTTTAAAGTAGAGGGTTACGGGTTAAAGGTTCAACCGAGATTGAACCGAGGTTAAACCGGAGTTTAAAAAATTAATATATATTTACTATTTTTGTTCATTTTTATAAAACGATATTAGTATATATAACAAATATAATAAAAATAGCATCATGTGTTAAGTAAAATATCAAAAAATATCAAATGTCAAATAGAAAAGGCGGTTTATAGTTGTTCATACACAACAAGTCCTACGTCCACCCTCCCAAAGACACACTTTAGGGTTTCACTATCCACCAAAGATACAAGTGGGAGTTTTTATCAAAGTGAACTCACAACTTAGTGTTTACTAAGGCTAACAACAAACGTTACAATGACTTTTTACCTAAGGCTCACTCATAAACCCTAGTGATTACAAGGCTCACACCAAACTCAACTCTAATGTTTCCCAATCCTCACGAGAATTGACACTAGTACACAGTAGGAAGACACTCAACTGAAGCAACAAATACTCTAGAGCTCTAACTACCCACACATAAGCAAACTCTTAAAGAGTAAATGCTTAAGAGCAAAGAGAAATAAATTTTCAAGAGTTTGGCTATCAAAGAATTAATGTGTATTATTGAGGCACGTTTATGAAGGGTATTTGTAAATACTGAATTTTTGGATGCCGGTATGTGGAAACAGTGCGGGAGCCTAATGATGAATATGGCCTAGTTTGGACTACTCTATTACCCAGTTTTCTCATAGAAATGAGCCGAAGGGTTGAAAATAATTTCAAAATGTTTTCAAAAATGAATTATAAGCCAATTGATGATCCTATAGGACCTTCAAAGGTTCTGTCGCATCTTCAAAATTATAGGTTGGCCCACATTTCAAAAGCCTGTTTTTAAGCCCAAAAGGATCCAATCGGACCTTTGGTGATCATCCAGCCGGATGATCATTAAAGGTGTGGCTGGATCATCACTTTGAAATGACTTACTTAGGACGGATCGATGTATTTGTAGCATGTCAAGTCTACACCGACCTATGCCATATTGCAACTTGTACAAGTTGGAAAAGTTAGTAGGTCATCAAATCCTACCCATGCTATGCCCATACTACAACCTGTCCAAGTTCCTGAAGAGATTCCTTCCTTCTCTATAAAAACCTAGTTTTTTCAAACAAGACGGGGGAGGCCATTATTGAGGAAGCAAAACATGCACACACACACACACACCCTCATTTTCTTTGTAACTTATTTTCGTAAAGTTTTTGAATTAGAAAGCTTTCAATCCAGAAACTCACTTCTACCCGAAAGCGGTAACTACCTCCATTCTGAGGACAACCAACCATCCACGGAGCATCCATACATTAGAATAAGCTCATTTCGTTAATATTTTTTTATTTTTAGCTTACTATAACTTTTTTCCACTTTACATACTAATTTTTTTTATACTCTGTCTATACATGTGAGTTCTAAGCAAAGTCAAGAGGATGTAGGAGCAATCAGATTGAATTTTGGAGCCCCGAAACCCAAGTTATGAGTCAAAATGTGATTTTGGTTCAATAACTTGGGTTACCTCAAAAGTTCATCTCTTTGGCCATTTCTAGATTTTTATAACTTCTTTAGGCTTCCATTTATTATTGTATATATTCCATTTGGTATAATTTGTGATAAACATGTTGATACAAAGCTTCAAAGTTATTATTTCAGGTTACAGATTCAGCCTAATGATCATAAACATTCATCCTGATGATCAATGATCCGTCTGGATGATCAACTTTCTTCTGAATGGCTAAGTCTAGGCCATTTTTGAAGTTTTGATGATGATTTGGCCAGATGATCACAACGGTTTGGCTGGATCATCAAAGATTTGTCCGAATTATCACGCTTAAGGTCCAAATGTGTAATTTTGATTTTGCCCTAAATTGGAGGGGCATATCTCAGCCGTACGAACTACAAATTGAAAAATTCTTGAGCCTAAACCAAATTTTAGGAAGTCTACTTTAATTTCTATGTTTTGACTTTGATCTAATTCCATCAACTGCTTGCCCAAAATGCCTCCGACATTTGAGTTCTACATCCAAGACATCTTTCAAAACACTTCATAATGTAATTCATACTAGGTTAAGATCCTTGAGATATAGGATATCTATAGACTACTTAGAGTTATGACTATCATTTCCATGTATTATATTCAAAAGGCATGTAATAAACAGGTCAAGAATCGGCTCAAAAAATCACGGTGGATCAACTGGTTGAAACTCATTTCACCTTTCCTTTCTTTAAGGTATATTACTGCCATTCCAATATTTTGGGTAAATAATAAATAAATTTGTGTGCAACTATTAACTCATAAATATATGTAAAATAAGCTAGAAACTGACTGTGGATGTTCTACATGTAAATAAATAAGGAAATAATCCACATGGCTGACTATTATCAAAATAAGTAGCAAGCCCACCAAATACAGCCAACTGCACTCAATCAATCAGGGTTAATTATAGAGGACCTAATGCAGAAGTATAACCGATTAGAAATAATATTAGGAGTGCCCATTCATTGCATACTTCTTTCTAAGTGATTTATCGCTTTATATTGTTTGTCTTTTGTAGAAAATAATGACCTTATTACTTAATTAAAAGGGAAATTGCCTTAAGAATGGATAACTCATTCCGAACCCATAAATCATCTAGAGTGATGACGAATTAATGGGGATTCCTATGGAATCTACTTATTTGTTAATCACTAGGTGATCCCGATGCCATTCTGGTGGTGACTCCATAATGTTTTCATAAAAATCCATCTAGTGAGTCTGTCGCCATTGCCATTGGACACCAAGCAATGGGTAGGCTCCCGGGCACTCTGTCCATTGTGGTGACTCCATTGGAGAAGTTTTTAGAAATAAAAATGAATGAACATTCCGAGCAATTTCCCATCTTTTGAATTAATCTGGTCATTGTTCTCCTTTTGCATTACATGTAGTTCTACATTTTTTTAGGGTCCCTATGAACCCCGATACCATTTATAATGCAATACAATGATTCCACGCTAGTTTCTTGGATTGTATTATCAATGGACCACTCACAGTGATTGAAAATCCTACCTAGCTTACCATCTTAGCAATGGTTAATGACTCATGGTTAATGGGAAGCTTATTCTAGATCTCCTATCATCCTAGCAATGGTGATTGGGAGTCCAACTCTATGGGGGCCTTCTTAGCCAAACTAAATAGTCAAAGCTCAGCCTGTAATGACCATAGAAGTTTACATTAGGTTGCACCCGCTAATCCTACTTTTTATAATATTGCAATGAGTATTTATGATCATTACGCCTAAAGCCGATGCCAAAACTCTGTCCGCCTAAAGACAGAATTTAGGTACAAGGATACAAAGTCAATTATCATAAATAAAGTACCCTAGCCTACCTAGGAAATGGACTTTTGACCAACGAAATACGTATGTGGGAGAAACAAGGCTGGAAGGCCTGCCAGATGGCAGTATTTGTAACATGTATAACTAACGAGTTTCTTGTTTCCTTGTCATACATACATGCATCTACATCTCCTGCATACTGCTAACACTCTTGTCTTGTAGCAAACATTGAGCCTCAGGCAGCCTGGAAGTGAGTTGGAAGATGGTTGATTCAAGATTGAGTTAATTCAGGAGAATTCAATACAAGCAAAATGTCAAGACCAAGTCAAAACTTTGATATGGAGGCATTGATGGCTGCTATGAGGGTTATGATTAGGGAAGAGGTCCAAAATATTGTTAACACTGACAGGAAACCTAAGGATCCACCTTCTGAAGGGGAAGATAGAACCGATGGCCATGATGCTATTTCAACCTTGACTAGGAAAATGGAATAGTTGCAAGACATAGTCAGGGGGAAGAAATCTGATGTTGACTTTAACTTAGATAGTATGGGGGTCAAAGGTATGAAGAAGTTGCCTCCTAAGTTCACTATACATGATATGCAAAAGTTCGATGGTATAGGAGACCCAAAGCTTCACCTCAAACAGTATGGTTCGATTATGGCCACAACATCCCTTGATACTGAACAGAACGTGGGAGTGTTTGCTCTGTCACTTACAAGAATTGTCCAAGATTGGTATCATCGTTTGCCCTCTTCTATTCAAGCTGACTAGAAGGAACTTTGTGATGCTTTTATTGGACAATACTCCTATAATGTCAAACTAGAAGTATCTTTGAGAGACCTAGAGATGACCAAACAAAAGCACAATGAATCCCTTGCTAATTTTCTTGCTCGCTAGAGGAATAAGGCTGCTCTGCTGAAGAACAAACCATGAGAGAAAGATCATGTAACGCCTCTCATTTTTAATTCTTTTACTTAATCATAAAATAAACTTTTATATATGAATATTATAATAACAAAACACTTTTCCCTAAGATCGCCAGAGTCTAGCCACATGGAGCTCTACCAAATCTAGCCTTCCTTTCCTTTTTGATTTTCTTGCAATGCTGGATTATTGAGGAAAATAATGAGCTTGATGCTCAGTGAGAAAAATAAGCATAAATATAACTATAATTAACTCAAATATTTGAAGTCTTTTCTAAGACTTCTATGTTTACTGGCATAATATGCCAGTTTATATAATTTAT
>CANYLF011317212.1:0-13016 GCA_948193215.1 Bocquillonia castaneifolia | reverse complement strand
AGAGAATGGGTTATTTATTATATATTTAGAAGCCAAATGAAGAATATTGTTGGGGATGCTCTTACAAATGCTTACCATTTTTATTTTCTATGCTCTGACTATTTGAAATTATGAGTCAAGCCATTTTGTTCTTTTCATCTTCTCTATCAGAGGAATCATCATCCATCTCTCATTTTAATAATTTGTGTAAAAGATTGCTCATTATTTTGAGGTAAAAGGTCCAAATAAGCCCTTGAATTATTTATTAGAGAACAAATAGGCCATTTAATTATTTTTTTGTCATTTAAACCCTTAAATTTAAAAATCAGTTCATGTAAACCCTTAAACTTTAAATATTGATTCATTTAAAGCCCTTATGTTTTATAAATTGATTCATTTACTTCAAATTAAATGTATAACTGACTAAATATAAGTTAAAAAAATATAAATATACACTACTAGAAAAAACCGGATTAGAAACGGACATAATCAGTTTCTAATCCTTTTTTTCCACTTCTAAACGGATTAGAAACAGATTTTGTCCGTTTCTAATTTCCTCGTATCTTAATTTAGAAACGGACCAAAATCTGTTTCTAATTAGAAATAGATTTTTATATTTGAAAGGGATGAAATAATCCGTTTCTAATTCCGTTTCTAAATTTAGAAACGGATTTGTCCCTTTCTAATTCCATATTTTTTAAAAAATAAAAAAATAATTTTAATAAATTAATTTATTTAATCACCTTTAATACTCTTCAAATCATCTTAATTACACCTTTAAACCTCATTATTTTGCTCAAATCAACCCACTTCCCAATAGGTCACACATTCTAAACCTCATAATTTTGCTCAAATCAACCCACTTTCCAATAGGTCACCCATACTTGGAATGCTCTGGGCTGAGCACGTTTAACTTTGTAGTTCCTTCAATCTGCCTTCTATTTATACTCTTGATGATATCTGTTATATGTTTAACAAAAAAATATTTATTATATAAATATAAAATTATACTTAATGAAAAAATTAATATTTATAATTACAATTACAATTACAATTATAATTATAATTATAATTATAATTATAATTATAATAATAATAATTATTATTATTATTATTGTATGTAAGATTAATATCATATTATAACATACTTATTTAAAATTAAGCATACATATCTAATCAATTTTTATTTATTGTATAACTTTTATCATAATTAAAAAAGATATAATTATTACTAATTATATTAATTAAAAAAATAATCCGTAATAGTAATTACATATTTAATTAGTAATGACGTAATTATATATACATATTAATTATAAATTCTATGCTTATATATAATATCATTAGTTATTAATATATAAATTAATAATTATATAATAATATTAATATCTAATCATATATAATTAAAAAATATATTTATATAAATACTAATTAAATATACTTATTAATTACTAACTATACATGATTAATAAATATATAATTATTATGTAATCATTAATTAATTATAGTTGTTAATTACTAATTATATAGAATTAATAATTATATAATTATAGTAATTGATGGAGCCGACAGGACTGTGCTGGGTTGGATCTAGGCTGTGGTCTAGTTTGTTGAGTCTGCAACGACTGTGGATGGGTTTTGTGCCGGCCCTGGGGGCTAGTTATGCTGGTCTTCCGGAGTCGGTCCTGCACAAAGAGAAGAGAGGTCGGAGGGGACAAGTGTCCCGGGTTTAACTTCGACGCTCAAGTTAGTTGAGATATTAAATGTGGTAATTAATGAGCTAGAAGTTAGAATCCTTTACCTGTAGAATCTTGGAGTATTTGTAGTGTTCTATTGTGTGATATGTCACTTTGGAGGGTTGCCAAGTGTCTCAGTAGGGTTGTGAGAGTGTTTAGTGTGACTTGCCTTTGGGCTTTCATTGGGCTCTTGGGCCTACTCTATCACTAGTCCCCCCCACGAGAAAACGGCTCAGGTGGACATTTATGTCTGTTAGGTGTGGTTATAAATGTGGGCAGGAATGGACAGATGTTCAAAATTGGTGCGAAAAAACAAGGATGGTGTTGATTTTGGAGTGTTGGGTGGGCTATTTTGGTCTTGTTGATGTGTTTAAATATCCGAGGATTTGTGTTTTTTCTTCTATTTCACCATTTGCCTTTAGCTTTGGCATTTCTTTGCAGAGGAAATCATTACTCAACCGCCTTACTCTTCCATCTAACTGCCTCGTGTTGTTTTATGGCCCGTATCAAACGTACGGGTAAACCTGTGTGTCCCGCTCGTATTGATCCTGCCAACTGGAATACTCTCCGCCAAAGGATGAACCAATGGCAATGCCTCACTGTTCCAGCCGACTTGGAAAGTTGGCGTCGTATCTACCACATTCCTGATGACTATATTTTATCTTGTCCACCGCGTGAAGTATCTACGCTGGTAAGTTCTTGGCCAACGAAGGTAGTTTTTTTATCACGAGCAGCTTCAATCTGGTTTGCAATTTCCTCTTCCCTATATCATTTCCTCTTTTTGTCAAGATTTCTGTGTCCCTTTGTCTCAAGTGCACCCGAATACTATTTGCTTATTGTTGGCGCTTCAAGAACTATTTTCGGAGTAGAAAGAGCTTTTGACCACTGACCAACTCCTTCATCATTATTACCCCACCCGTTGCGGTTCTAGCGCTTTCGTTCTACTGAAGCCCAGGCGTTTTACTTTTTCCAATTTGGAGTCTGATGTGGGAACTTCCTGGTGGGGAATATATGCTTATGTTGAGCACGCCGCCTTTAATGATCTACCTAAATAATGGAAAGCGACTCTCCCTGACCGCCAGGCCGACACTCCTACGCCTCATGAATTCATCTTGTATGAAAAGATCAAGGAGGTTGTTCGACAGGAGAAACGTTTAGCAAAAGAGTTAATGCGAGCTCTCATCCGCCGAGAGGAAAGTGCTTCAGAGGTTCCTAGGCAGCCTCAGCTGGCCTTAAACCAGGATCAGGTTCGTGTTGCGTGCCTTCTCCGCGATGGTGTCAAAATAACTGATCCTTTTGACGTAGAGGTGGCAAGGGGTTTGATGTGGCCTCCCCAATTTCAATCTTTTCAGCGATCTTTAGTACCTGCCAGTGGCGTTTCATCAAGCGACATTCGCTCGGGTGATGATTCCTTGGGTTGGATTGACGAATGGTTGTCAGCTTTTAGCCGAAAAGAGCTCCCCCGACCCTCTCACATGACTCCCAAGGAGAAACACTTGGTGAAGGAAAGGGTTCGTAAATGTCTCTGACTCTCCTAGTCTCAGGAGAGTGGATTTGGCTCATGTTATCTCCACCGATCCTTCAAAGAAGATGGGTCTACCTTCCGCCACTACTTTTAGGCTCCCTACTGGGAGAAATGCTAAATCTACTCCCGCTGGTCCTGCTGTCACTTCCACTCCACCAGTTCCAGCTATTACGGCCTCTGCCGGTCGTGTGTCATCTGCTCAATCAGATCTCAAAAGGAAACGAGCGGCAGTGGCGAGTGGTTCTGGAAAGAGATTGCCGCTTGAAGCGACAGGGGAGGATGAAGATGATTTTGCTTGGCTTCCTTTAGGGAGCAACTATTGGGACCCTTACGCCAGCGATCAGATGATGCATTTTATCTCTCAGTGTCGTGGTCCCAGCTATTGGCAAGAGGATTATACGTCTGATACTTTATGCCGGGGTATAATCAACCATAAGCTAGAGGAAATGGAGGGGATCTTATTGTTGGATAGTTATCGCAGGCGGTCTTACCATAAATCCCTGGTGTTGGACGGAGAGAAGATTGAGCTCTGGAAGCAACAATCGGAACTTCGATCCCAGCTTCAAATGCCAAATGCTGTTTTGCCAAGCCTTGAGAAGATCCAGGCTAAAAATGATGAATTGAAGAAACAGCTGGCCGTTTCCCGGCAAGAAGTAGAGGACTCAAACTGCCACCTCGCTCCTATTGTAGGTGGTTTAGAGGTGGCAATACCCGATGAAGGTGGCCTCCCGGCTCATCATGTCACTGAGGGACCCCTAGCCTCGCCGCTTCAGATAGAGCTTGCCCGACTCCGCAAAGAAACAAAATAGTATCGGGCTAAACTTGCCCAAGACAATGGGCAGTTGATAATTGAGAGCTTATCTTGTTATGGCAAGCAGATAGAAGATCTTTACCGGGCTAAGTTTCCAGACGGCGATCTTTCTTTCTTCTCCGAGGTAGATAAGATGGCGGTAATCAGGGAATGTGGTGAGGAAATTGTAAGGTGAAATCAGAAAAAGTAGTGTAATCTTGTACTTATACATTCCCATGTATGTCTGTATACTTGTGACGTATCTATTAATAACACTTATTCTTTTTGTTGTACTTTTGAGTATGCATTCTCAATGTCTCTGGGTATCTTGAATTTTCCCTCCTTTTTGCATTTATAAATTAAATTTTAATGTATAAACATATACTCATGGATAAGGTTCTAATTTTAAGAAAATCAATTTCGTAAGCTCCAAATTATGATTTTATATATATCAAATTTATATTTAAATACATAATAACATATTCTTTAACTTAAAATAAAATTCAAATATGAAACCAATGCGGAAATTATATCTTACGATAAATAAGATATTTAAAAATATAAAAGAAAAATTTCTATTATTGAGAAAATGGTCCAAATAAGCCCTTGAATTATTATTAGAGAACAAATAGGCCATTTAATTATTTTTTTGTCATTTAAGCAATTAAATTTAAAAATTAGTTCATTTAAACCCTTAAACTTTAAAAACTGATTCATTTAAAGCCCTTATGTTTTATAAATTGATTCATTTACTTCAAATTAAATGTATAACTGACTAAATATAAGTTAAAAAAAATATAAATAAAACACTACTAGAAAAAAAACCGGATTAGAAACGGACATAATCAGTTTCTAATCCTTTTTTTTCCATTTCTAAACGGATTAGAAACGGATTTAGAAATGAATTTTGTTCGTTTCTAATTTCCTCGTATCTAAATTTAGAGACGGACCAAAATCCGTTTTGAATTAGAAACGAATTTTTATATTTGAAGGACGTGAAATAATCCGTTTCTAATTCCGTTTCTAAATCTGTTTCTACATTTAAAAACTGATTTGTCCCTTTCTAATTCCATATTTTTTAAAAAATTAATTAAAATTTTTTAAAAAATAAAAAAATAATTTTAATAAATTAATTTTTTAATCACTTTTAATACTCTTCAAATTATCTTAATTATACCTTTAAACCTCATTATTTTGCTCAAATCAACCCACTTTCTAGTAGGTCACCCATCCTTGGAATACTTTGGGCTAAGCACGTTTAATTTTGTAGTTCCTTCAATCTGCCTTCCATTTATACTGTTGATGATATCTGTTATATGTTTAACCAAAATATATTTATTATATAAATATAAAATTATGCTTAATGAAAAAATTAATATTTATAATTACAATTCTAATTCTTATTATTATTATTATTATTATTATTATTATTATTATTATTATTATTATTATTGTATGTAAGATTAATATCATATTATAACATACTTATTTAAAATTAAACATACATATCTAATCAATTTTTATTTATTGTACAACTTTTATCATAATTAAAAAAGATATAATTATTTCTAATTATATTAATTAAAAAATAATCCATAATAGTAATTGCATATTTAATTAGTAATGACGTAATTATATATACATATTAATTATAATTTCTATACTTATATATAATATCATTAGTCATTAATATATAAATTAATAATTATATAATAATAGTAATATCTAATCATATATAATTAAAAAATATATTTATATAAATACTAATTAAATATACTTATTAATTACTAACTATACATGATTAATAAATATATAATTATTAATTATTATGTAATCATTAATTAATTATAGTTATTAATTACTAATTATATATAATTAATAATTATATAATTATAGTAATTGATGGAGCCGACAGGACTGTGTTGGGTTGGATCTGGGTTGTGGTCTAGTCTGTTGAGTATGTAACGGTTGTGGATAGGTTTTGTGTCGGCCCTAGGGGTTAGTTATGCTGGTCTTCCAGAGTCGGTCCTGCACAAAGAGAAGAGAGGTTAGAGGAGACAAGTGCCCGTGTAACTCCGACGCTCAAGTTAGTTGAGGTATTAAATGTGATAAATAATGAGCTAGAAGTTGGAATCCTTTACCTGTAAAATCTTGGAGTATTTCTAGTGTTCTATTGTGTGATGTGTCACTTTGGAGGGTTGCCAAGTGTCTCAATAGGGTTATGAGAGTGTTTTGTGTGACTTGCCTTTGGGTTTTCATTGGGCTCTTGAGCCTACTCTATCACTAGTCCCCCCCCCCCCCCACGAGAAAACGTCTCAGGTGGACATTTATGTCTGTTAGGTGCGGTGATAAATGTGGGCGGGAATGGACAGATGTTCAAAATTGGTGCGAAAAGACAAGGATGGTGCTGATTTCGTAGTGTTGGGTGGGGCTATTTTGGTCCTATTGATGTGTTTAAATATTCGAGGATTTTTGTTTTTTCTTCTATTTCACCATTTGCCTTTAGATTTGGTTGTTCTTTGTAGAGGAAATCATTACTCAACCGCCTTACTCTTCCATTTAACTGCCTCGTGTTATTTTATGGCTCGTATCAAACGTACGGGTAAACCTGTGCGTCCCGCTCGTATTGATCCTGCCAACTGGAATACTCTCCACCAAAGGATGAACCAATGGGAATGCCTCACTGTTCCAGCCGACTTAGAAAGTTGGCGTCGTATCTACCACATTCCTGATGACTATATTTTGTCTTGTCGACCGCGTGAAGTATCTGCGCTGGTAAGTTCTTGGCCAACGAAGGTAGTTTTTTTTATCATGAGCAGCTTCAATCTGGTTTGTGATTTCCGCTTCCCTATATCATTTTCTCTTTCTGTCAAGATTTCTGCGTCCCTTTGTCTCAAGTGCACCTGAATACGATATGCTTGTTGTTGGCGCTTCAAGAACTATTTTCAGAGTAGAAAGAGCTTTTGACCACTGAACGCCTCATTCATCATTATTACCCTACCCGTTGTGGTTCTAGCGCTTTTGTTCTATTGAAGCCTAGGCATTTTACTTTTACCAATTTGGAGTCTGATGTGGGAACTTCCTGGCGGGGAATATATGCTTATATTGAGCACGCCGCTTTCAATGATCTGCCTAAACATTGGAAAGTGACTCTCCCTGACCGTCAAGCCGACACTCCTACGCCTCATGAATTCATCTTGTATGAAAAGATCAAGGAGGTTGTTCGACAGAAGAAACATTCGGCAAAAGAGTTAATGCGAGCTCTCATCTGCTGAGAGGAAAGTGCTTCAGGGGTTCCTAGGCAACCTCGTGTGGCCTTAAACCAGGATCAGGTTCGCGTTACGTGCCTTCTCCGTGATGGTGTCAAAATAACTAAGCCTTTTGACATAGGGGTGGCAAGAGGTTTGATGCGGCATCCCCAATTTCAATCTTTTTAGGGGTCTTTAGTACCTGCCGGTGGCATTTCATCAGGCGACATTCATCGGGGTGATGACTCCTTGGGTTGGATTGACGAATGGTTGTCAGCTTCTAGCCGGAAAGAGCTCCCCCGGCCCTCTCACATGACTCCTAGGGAGAAAAACTTGGTGAAGGAAAGGGTAGGAGTCGTAAATGTCTCTGACTCTCCTAGTCTTAGGAGAGTGGATTTACCTCATGTTATCTCCATCGATCCTTCAAAGAAGATGGGTCTGCCTTCCGCCACTACTTCTAGGCTCCCTACTGGGAGAAATGCTGAATCTACCCCCGCTGGTCCTGCTATCACTTCCACTCCACCAGTTCCAGCTATTACAGCCTCTGCCGGTCATGTGTCATCTGCTCAAGCCAATATCAAAAGGAAACGAGCGGTAGTGGCGAGTGGTTCTGGAAAGAGATTGTCGCCTGAAGCGACAGGGGAGGATGAATATGATTTTGCTCGGCTTTCTCTAGGCAGCAACTATTGGGACCCTTACGTCGGTGATCAGATGATGCATTTTATCTCTCAGTGTCACGGTCCCAGCTATTGGCAGGAGGATTATATGTCTGATACTTTATGCCGAGGTATTATCAATCATAAACTAAAGGAAATGGAGGGGATCTTGTTGTTGGATAGTTATCGTAGGCGGTCTTACCATAAATCCCGTGTGTTGGACGGAGAGAAGATCGAGCTCTAGAAGCAACTATCGGAACTTCGATCCCAACTTCAAATGGTAAATGCTGCTTTGCCAAGCCTTGAGAAGATCCAGGCAAAAAATGATGAATTGAAGAAACAGCTAGCCGCTTCCCGGCAAGAAGTAGAGGACTCAAACCGCCGCCTCACTCCTATTGTAGGTGGTTTAAAGGTGGTGATACCAGATTAAGGTGGCCTCTCAGCTCATCATGTCGCTGAGGGGCCCCTAGCCTCGCCGCTTCAGATAAACCTTGCCCGACTCCGTAAAGAAACAGAAGAGTGCCGGGCTAAACTTGCTTGAGACAATGGGTAGTTGATAACTGAGAGCTTATCTCGGTATGGCAAGCAGCTAAAAGATCTTTACTGGGCTAAGTTCCAGACTGCGATCTTTCTTTCTTCTCCGAGGTAGATAAGATGGCGGTAATCAGGGAGTGTGGTGAGGAAATTGTAAGGCGGAATCAGGAAAAGTAGTGTAATCTTGTACTTATTCATTCCCATGTATGTCTGTATACTTGTGACCTATCTATTAGTAACACTTATTCTTTTTATTGTACTTTTGAGTATGCATTTTCAGTGTCTCTGGGTATCTTGAATTTTTCCTCAGTTTTGCATTTCTGACTCTTAGGTTATACACGCCTTTTCATCTGCTCCTTTGACGTGGCACAATTGTATCATTAAGGTAGTTATAAAGTTTTCTCTTCTGCACATTCTCCCACTACAGCATTAAATGCGATGTGTGATTTTACTGTAATACCCTCTAACTGTTTTGGAAGTGGGAAGATTACCGCGAGTTTTTAGGGATAGAGGAGTAGTATATGTAGTGGTACTGCGTTAGTAACCTTTCTTTACTTTTGTGATTTTTGATTTTTGAAGTGATTCTTCCTGTCTTAACTAAAAGACCTACGCCTATAATTATTCTATGTATTTCCTGCATTCGGTAAGTGTTAATGGCTGAGAGTGTGTCTAGGAGCTATTCTAGGTCTTCATGCAGTGGCGGGAATGGTGTTGGTCCCCCTGGGTCTTTGCCGGCAACAAGAGTCGGCGATCCTCAAGATCTAACTCTCGTTAGATCTGTCACTTCTGCTGCAAACGTCACGACCATAGGAGGGGATGCTTTGATTGCTAGGACGGGTGAAGAGGGTGAAGCTACACCTCTTCAGCATACTGGGGAGGCAACCGTGGGGGCTCGAGATCCTGATGCAGATTTTGGGGTGGTTTATGTTGTAGATGAGGACATGGTTTCCAACGCTGGTCCTCTTACAGAAGCCTTTGCACAACACAGGAGCTGTATCTGCGGGGTTGGGCTAAAAGCTCATGAATGTTGCTTTTTTACCGGCTTTGAGCTGTTCACTTTTAAGTGACTGCTGCTCCTATTTGGAAACTTATGAGGAGGAGTCGACGGTTGTAATGGTGGAACAATTTAAAGGCGATCTGTGCTTCCCTTTGGATCAGATTTTCATCGATTTGTGCAAAACCTACAAGTTTCCTATTAGTCAGCTTCATCCCAACTCTATTAACCAGATCTGTGTTCTTGCTGAGATTCTTTGTAGGGCTGGCTTATCACTGACTCTTTCCTATCACAGGTCTTTTTTCGTTGTGACTAAGAGGTTAGCGATCTCGCCTTTTGTACTTCTAATAGCTATGACCCGTCAAGCCCTTATTGGGAATCTGTCAGAATCCATATAGTCTCTCAGTCCAAATTTCATGTGGGTAAAACATCCATCTTTGAAGGATCTGCCTTTAAGCTGGAACTTTGTGGACTCAGCATCTTTTTTCAAGCTTTCACCTGTTCTAAACAAGTCCTCTCCTGACGAGAAGTTTGCATTGAAGTTGTTGGAGGGGCTTACCACCACCACCAGTCATAGACTGAATTACAAGTATTTTATCAAGTCGTATATGTGGAATCATAGGGATGGTGGTTTTAACAACCTGACCTCTTCTCTAACCGATGAAGGTCGGTGTCTTGGGTCCCTGTGGGTGAGGTTCTTGATGCTTTTTATTTTGCTAATTTTACCTGTCACTGCATTTTCTTTCTTTTCTTGTAGTTGTAAAGGCCATGGATTTAGGCTTTTTAAAGAATCTGATGAGTGAGGTCAACGCTGCCAATACAGTTAGGCAGGAGGAAGGGACGACAGGAAATTATGATCCTCCTCTTGACAACACCTTGACCTCTCGTGCTCCTGCCGACACTGGGAAAAGAAAGGGGGTGGATCCGGCTGGCGACCATCCAACAAAAAAGAAGAAAAGGAGTGGAAAAGACCAAGAGAAAGAAAATCTGGAGAAGAGTGTGCAATCTCCCAAGGGCCGAGAGGAGAGTGTGCAGTCTCCTAGTAAAGGGGATCAGCAGCTACATGAGGCCATTGAGCTTTCTGACAGTGAATTCAATCTCACTGTTGCTAAGCGTGTGAGTCTTCCTGTTGGTCCGTTAAGGTCTGTCGGACTTTATATTCATGAATACTTTAGGAGGCTTCCTGGTGAGTTTGTTCTTTCAGCTGATTCCTATCCTTTGTTCAAGTTATTTAATCGAGGTGTATTTTACAGATGATGGGCTTCTCGGTTTGATGAAGGGGCATCAAGACTATGCCGAGACAATGGGAGCTCTCCTTAATCAAATGAATGTTTCTCACATCCGCTTCTAGAAGTCTTATGATGACCTGCTGGCCCGGGAGGAAGAGGCTCAGCGCTACTTAAGGAGTCACGATAATCAGATATAGTGCCTGAAGAAGGACTTGGAATCCACAGAAGCCGAGAGGAAGGCCTTGGCCATTCAAGTTCTAGATCTTGAGCAGAGGCTGGATCATTCCGAGAGTTCTTTTAATGCCGAGAGGAAATACAGCTCTGAGACGACTCAAGATACCATAGCTTGCATCCAGGCACAGGGGGTCAAGATTTAGGAGCTAGGGAGAACGATGGTTTGAGTCTGACTCAGGCTATGGCGGAAGTAAAGAGGCATTATTTGCAAAGGCATCCTGGGCAATCTGCTAATGCTGTCGATTTCTTGGACGTTCAATTTGCTCACCTTGTAGATTGTATATCTGTCGATCATGAAAATGCCAAGAAAAAGGCTTCAAAGTCTAGCGAATTTCCCGTCAAACTTCCTTCTTGGCATAAGTGTTCTCTTCCGTCTACTTATTCCGCTCACACTAGGGAAGGCCCTGCCTCCTGATGTCTTATTCACAATTTGAGGGTCATTCGTTGATTAAATATCCCCTGTTTCCTTTGATACCATCAACCCATTAGTGTGATCAATTATCACGTCAATAGCATCATTTTGAACATCTGGTTATGATTTTCTCATTCGTGGAGCTTTTGGATACATCAATGTGATCAAACTGCTGTGTTATCTGTCCTGACTTGCTTTTAAGTCTCAGCTACTTTTGGGTGCCGACAGAACATTTTAGTATTGGCATAACTTTCAAATGTTGGCGGCTGTGTTGTATATTTGGGGATTATTTGATCCCGGTCATTTTGTCCTTTCATAGCTATTTGTGAGGGGTGTTTCCTGTATTTATTTATCTTTTAGTTAGCTGTTTATTTTGTCGGCTAACTCATATTGTAATTTTTAGAGGGATATTAATACACTGCCATTATTTCAATATTCATTTTATAGCTGCTTTATTTTTATTATTATTATTATTATTATTATTATTATTATTATTATTATTATTATTATTATTATATATCTTTTGGCTTTCGTTTTTATGACTTGCTATGACTGGTGTTCCTGCTTTAGTCGCCCATTTTGTGGCAGACAAACTTCACTATACTTTCACACTTACTCTTATTGAACTGTGTAAAACTTCTTTTGGCCTGTTTTTCCTTTCCCACCTGCTTGTTTTGAGGCGGATCCAAGGATCTTGTTCGGGACTGGGTTTTTTAAGATGCCCTTGTCAATTTTCTGGTTGACTTGCCATTGAGATGAGTAGGGTTCCTATTAGAGAGGTTTTGGGCCTTTTAGGGGCTAAGTTATTGCCTATTTCAGGCTCACTTGCCATCGAGACAAGTAAGGTTCCCGTCAGAGAGGTTTTGGGCCTCTTAGGGGCTAAGTTATTACCTATTTCGGGCTTACTTGCTATCGAGACGGGTGAGGTTCCCGTTAGAGAGGTTTTGGGCCTTTTAGGGGCTAAGTTTTTACCTATTTCGGGCTCACTTACCATCGAGACGGGTGAGGTTCCCGTTAGAGAGGTTTTGGGCCTCTTAGGGGCTAAGTTTTTGCTTATTTCGGGCTCACTTACTGTCGAGACGGGTGAGGTTCTCGTTAGAGAGGTTTTGGGCCTCTTAGGGGCTAAGTTTTTGCTAATTTCGGGCTCACTTGCCATCGAGACAAGTGAGGCAATGATGAATTGTTCTGGGTTTAATTGTGCCAACAAGATTGTGCTGGGTTGGATCTGGGTTGTGGTGTAGTCTGTTGAGTCTGTAACGGCTGTGGATAGGTTTTGTGTCGGCCCTGGGGGCTAGTTATACTGGTCTTCTGGAGTCGGTCCAGCACAAAGAGAAGAGAGGTCGGACGGGACAAGTGTCCCGGGTCTAACTCCGACGCTCAAGTTAGTTGATTTATTAAATGTGGTAATTAATGAGCTAGAAGTTAGAATCCTTTACCTATAGAATCTTGGAGTATTTATAGTGTTCTATTATGTGATGTGTCACTTTGGAGGGTTGCCAAGTGTCTCAGTAAAGTTGTGAGAGTGTTTAATGTGACTTGCCTTTAGGCTTTCATTAGGCTCTTTGGCCTACTCTATCAGTAATCAATAATTATATATAATTAAAAAATATATTTATTCATTATTATGTAATTATTAATTAAATATACTTATTAATTACTAATTATACATGATTAATAAA
>CANYLF011316574.1:0-13032 GCA_948193215.1 Bocquillonia castaneifolia | reverse complement strand
ATTTCTGCATGCATTATATTTTAATACCAAGTTAATCAATTTTAAATGCTAATGTAGTATGACGATTTCCTATAATTAGGTTGATGATTGATGTTTACTTTGATGTCATTGAGGAAGCTCGAAAGATGATTTTTAAGATCTGCTTCACCAAGGTCCTTAACTAATAAAAGGGAAAATAGAAATTGAAGCATATCCTCACTTTTAAGTGAAAGGAAAACCATAGGAACAAAGCCAATCTTGAGTGTTCCTAGAAAGGGAGATAAGTGGTCACATGGAGCTTCCTTTCCTTATGCTCTGTTTTTTGGGGCATGCTCCTAAAGAGAGGTATTATCATGCTAGCTTTCACAAGTCAATGTGTGGAAATGAATCTATACAAGTTATCACATGTAGTGGTTGGTGAAGTTTCAGGTCCAGCTCAGCCAATGATTACAATTAATACCTTTTCCTCATCTCTGTTTGTTGTCAATATGTCCCTATCTATAGGATTTGTTTTGTTCTTGGCTTCTTGCACCAAGAGCCCTTTAATAATCTATTCCACATAAGAACCCCCATCCCCACCGGGGAATGAAACAAAACATAAAACCGTAAGTTCCCAAGCTGTGGGAGGAGCTCAAAGCTCAGACCGTGTGCCTGTTGAAGAATGAGACGACTCATAGGTAGTAGCTTGATTAAGAGAACACACCAGAGCTGTAGCAAACGCGAATCTTCATTAGGCAATTGTCATTTGTCACTGCCTATAGATCCAAACCTTGGTAATCTATCTAGCTTTGTTGAATTGAATTCTTTATGCATGTTCTTCATCAATGTATTGCCACCTTTTATCAGTTCTGTTATGGCCCAAATGGAGTTCGAAACAAGAATTACAGAGCAAATAAACTTCGATTCCCGATCTTCGAAGATACCTCTGCTGCAGTAAAATAGGAATCCATTTTCTCAGCCTAGGATCAAGCTTTCTCAGGGCTTATTCAGAAAACAATTGTAAAGGCTTCTTGGTTGTTACTTGTTTAGTCATTTTTAACTCTTCTTGCCAAACCAGTGGCTTCCTCGGGGCTTATTCAAAAAACAATTGTAAAGGCTTCTTGCTTGTTACATGTTAGTCATTGTTTACCCTTTTTGCCAAACCAGTGGCTTACTCGAGTTTTCTCACCGCTGGCAAACGAAATTTTAGCCGATGGCTAATTTGCCACATTAGCCTGCCACTTCTAGGTTAGGAAATTGTAATCGTCTTAATTGACAATGTCAACACTGACCGCGAAACTAAAATGGAACCCTTAAATATGATTGATGGTCAGATGAAAAGATTGAATTTTTATTAAGCGTCTTAGAATTAAAATGAGAAACCAGATGTTGGTTGAAAATTGGAGAACTATCAAATTACAAACAACAATGGCATCATGAGATCTTGATCTCTCAGAACAATGCCGATAGATATTCTCAAGGCATATAATTCATTGCCTAAATGGTCTCTAGTTCAACTACGATACAAGAAGAATTAAAAATTAAACAGATGTAACAAAATTAAACGGCGGATTTACTTCTTGTCACTCGTCTACCAGCACTTGTTTCCGGGGCTTGTGAAATATTAGTTGGGGCTGTTTTTGCTCCCTCTTGTGTTGATTTCGAATCTGATCTCTGATCATCTAAATTCTGCTTTCTCTTTCTAGATTTTGGTGTTTTAGATTTTTGTGCACTGCAGCTCTCAATGGCCAATACAGTTTCCCTAGGCCTTCCATCTTGGACGTAAACTTCCACCAAGCCATCATCATTTTCCACTCGTTGCGCTCCATTGTAAGTACCAGATCTACTAACTGTTTTAAGCCCTGGTTGTGGTTTGCTAATTGCTTCAGGCACTGGACAACTGTTCCCTGAAGTGTTTCCAACGGTGCTTGCATTCGTAGATGATGAATGGAAGAAGCTCCACCGAGTATTATCAAACCACTTGCTAACCTGAGATATACAACTATTTCAGAGGGGGAAAAAAGAGAATTTTTGCTGAACTCGGAACTCAAGAAAGGTCATTAAAGAAAGAATAAGACAATTTCAGAGTCAGTAACAATACGAGGTCAGACCTGGTGGAATGTAATTCCTAGTTCTTTTGCCAGATTTTCTTTTTTAGCTCGGTCAGGATATTTATCTTCCACAAAGGCTTTGTAGAGTCCCTGCATAGAAAAATTGCTATCAATTACATCTCTTATATTGCTCCTAAGCAGCACAAAGAAGGAATGAAGTTGCATAATATAATACACTTTATCATGGCGCCCAAACTAGACAAT
Organism: Bocquillonia castaneifolia; assembly: GCA_948193215.1. Lineage (NCBI taxonomy): Eukaryota > Viridiplantae > Streptophyta > Magnoliopsida > Malpighiales > Euphorbiaceae > Bocquillonia > Bocquillonia castaneifolia. The sequence goes on along the minus strand of CANYLF011316574.1, from coordinate 10,759 downwards.
AGGCAAGCCACAAAATATCACAGTATCTACTTATCAACCAAATTCAGGAGCTACAAAAATAGAAAATATATACCTGAGTTACAGCTTCTCCGAGTCTTTTATATGCGGATGGCCTGCTTGTTTTACCACATGTACTGGGTGAAGAAGAACCTTCCCATGCTTTAGCTGGCAAGATGCCTGTATTTTCAGATTTACACATTGGACGACTTATCTCTGGAGTACACTTGGTTTCCTGTAGGTTTTGCTTTCCTGTGTTGATCACATAAGCATTTCCATTTGCTGATGCTGAAGCAGCTTTTGTACTTTTCCTTCTCTTCAATGGTCCAACTGCATCTGTGAAGTCTTCATCATCACTCGAGCTAGAAGAAACATTTCCATATGTGTCCTTCACAAATAGCGACCCAGACAATATGAGTAAACTAAGGGGGAACAAAAAAGCACAACAAATGATGCCTCAAAACATATTAGGACAGAAAAGTCACAGCAATTAAAACACTACAGACAAAGCAAAACACATAAGCAAAAAACATAAAAGGTGGCTAAAAATCTGACGTGAATTAAAATAATCTACATGTTTTGGACATCTCATCTTTTGCACCAGACATCAACACATGATATTATTTACAAAAGAGAATTCAATAGAGAATTTGTCTTCAACACTTCATGGATCCATAGAATAGGACCATCATAGGGTCTATAGCACTGTAAGAAACTATTTAATTTTTGAGCATACACAATGGGCTGACTTATTGCTGCCATCAACAAAATTTTCTGCATGAACACATCATATAGAGTAAAGAATTTTACTGCAGTAAATCTAATAAGATAACTCACATCATACAGCTTTTTGTAATCCAATCTCTCAACATTTCTTCTCACAGAAATGGGTGCAGACTCATCTTGGCCGGGATTCGTTTCTTCTATCAATAATTCACTGTGTATGGATTGATTCTTCTTTTGACCACGTTTAGATACTTCTTTATTAGAATCTCCTCGAGCCCCAATGGACATGCATTTCTTATCTTCTCCAGGCAACTCGTTGTTATCAAGGGTAGCAAGATCCTCAGAGTCGGATGTAAAATCAGAACTTGAACTTCCCTCCTCCACATTTTCATCAATATCTGGAGCATCAGGATCAAAGTCATCATCTTCTGAATCTTCCGAAGAAAGCCCCGGGTCCTGTTTATCACCAGGATGAGCCTCCAATTCATCAGATGTAAAGTCAGAGTCATCAGAATCATCAGAGCTAGATTTGTCTCCCTGACTCTTCTCATCACTTTCTGGACCATTGGGATTGTAATCATTATCATCAGAATCATCTGAAGGAAGTCCAAAGTTCTGATCTGGATTCTGTCCAGATGATGCAGCCTCAGGGAAAACCTTCTGCACATCAGATAGAAGAATGCAAGGAATAAAAAGTCAATGAGTTTGCAAATGAAAAGTTGAAAAATGCTTGCAAAAAAAACCTGGAGAATACATCATTTACCTCCCATCTGTCATTGAGCACAATCTTTGTGCCTTGAGAATCATTAAGCAACTCAATGCAATCAAGTTTGCAATCACATCCAGGGCATAACCAACCTTCATCGCCTGGAGGAACTGTATACCATAAGAAGAAAAGGAAACAACGGTTAGGGCATGAAGTGGCAAAAATAGTTACTCAACAAACAGCATTCAACTTATTGCTATCAGGCAGGCAAATAGGATTTACTGTCTTCTTTTAACAACGGTGGCACCAAACAGAACTGGTGGAACCCTCGATCACAGGCACCATCACAAAGTATAATATCATTATCAGCAGTATAGTCTTTTGATCCACATTTTGCACAGAAAATCTGCCATAAGAGAATTTCTTATTTAAGCATATCATCATCAGTAGGCATCCATCAACAGAAACAAAAAAGTCACCCCCTAAAAAGCAAGTATTCTATCAATGGATACAAACAAGAATCAGGTTAAGTGAACTAGGAACATGAAACAAATAAGTTAAAAAAGAAATCTCCTACATCCTCACTGCTAATCTGTCCATCAGAGTCAAATAATGATTCTGGGAACCTTCCTTCAGCACATAGTGAATCAATATGTTGAAATAAATCCCTTATTTTTGATTTGCGTCGAAGAATTTCAGAAGAGGCTCTTTGCAGCTCCTTTTCAGGCTTTAATTTTTCTAGGCTGAAAAATCATAAAAATGGAAAATACAACATTAGACAAGCTATCAAGTATAAGGGTGGCCTTTCAGCATCGGCACACGCACAGCTGCACAAACGTAATAACATGGCATGGAGAGAGGATAAGAATAAGAACTTCCAAGGCTACATGGCCCCAAGTCTATGCCAAAATTGAGACTTTCCTCCTCAAACACAGTACAGCTAATTAGAGAACATTGTGGACGAAATGGCAGAAAATATGTATTTAGACAGTCGTTGAGGGCATCACTCAATAATCATGCTTAAGATAAGAGAACATATGCATCTCATAACCAACAAATCTTTCTCCAAACTTACTGGTAGTTCCTTTTGAACCCTATGGGATCCTTATATCTCATTCCTACCCACAGAATTCATTCAACAATAAGCAAAAACAAAAAAAAAGGCCAGAGTCTCAAGCAGGTACAATTATCTCAACTTCCAAAAAACAAAGTAGTGCCAAGACATGAAGATGCCACTTTCCAAAATAAAATGTGACATCATGCTGCTAATTTTTTTCTTTTCCTCATTCTTTTGCATTTTTGCAACTTAAGAAGCTCTTTAAAAATAGAGAAAGACACCTTATTTTTTCTCTTCATATTCTTTAGAACTCCATTATTCCCGATCACAATTACCGTGGTTAGACAGTCTCAGTATTCAATTTTGAATGGCAAAATTTTCATTTTTTGTAATTCAACTAGTTTCACAAAATTTCAAGATCTAAACTTGTTCTTTACTTGTCCAGCCACATGAGGCATTATTTTTCTCCCCTCATATTATCAGTTTGGTTAGTGTATAAATGAATTTATGCCACAATGACATTCCATCTTATAACCTGCCCAGTTAGGTCATAGGTCCAATAATCGAAAAAAAGTTAACTTGAAATAATCAGGATGTAAATTGAACAGCCAAGCTCAAGACCTGTGATAGATTGTTGACCAATTAACTTGGACTTAACTTCAAAATTAAAGTTGAAAAATGAACATAAATGAACTCTAAATTTGGTACTTCAGAACATGAACATGACAGATTGTTGATCAATTAGTGTAAACAAAAATTATTCTTCCATATTTTATCGTATTCATTTTGGATTGCACCCAACATAGTCCCATGACTTTTTTATTGCATGCTATTCAATTTCTTCACCTTCTTTTCTTTCTGCAACAAATTTCATTCTACTAATTCATGTCATATGATTCAAATGAGGCAATTGCAAAGCAAGTAAAAGAATCATCATGGGTTTATATGAAGAAGCCATAGATTGAAGAAAAAAAAATATATACTGGAGTTCAGACTAGAAATATTCAAATAAACTGAGAAAAAAATTCTTTCCAGAGAGAAAAGTTTAAAATTAAAGAACTTTAAGAAAGTACGCACCTTAGTCCTTTCCAGCCTTCTGCAGAATAAGCAGTAATCAAGCTTTCTTCATAGCTAATCCGATTCAACAAATATCTCAGGTGTTTCTTGATTCTTGAATACTCATCAGTTTCAATTCTCTGATATCGTCTCTTTTTCTTCTTTTTCCTTGTTTTCTCCATATTGGAGTCAACATTAGGTTGGTTTGTAGTGGGTTCAGGAGCTTTAGGTTTTTCTTGTGATCTTGACCGCAAAATTCTCTCACTTGTTCTCAATGATCTTAGCATTTTTCTTGATTTTGCAGTTGTTTTGACCCTGCAGCCCAACTGACCAGAATTATTAACTGCATAATTAGATGATGGTGTGTCTGATTGTTCAGGATTCCAATGATACTTTGCATCATCATGAGGCGTTCCCAATAATGCTGATGGTTCACCATAAGCACCATCAGAAGTAAACTTAGGTGTCTGTTCAGAGATAAGTTGTTGAGATAATGAATTTTTATCAGTCTGACCACTTCTCCTTGCATCTTCACAATGTAATTCCGAATCTTTAGAAAGAGAACTCTGGGCTTGCTGATCTATTGAATTTAGTTTAGGACTTAAACTTTTATCCGCCAAACTACTCTTACACACATTTTTAGATCGTGGATCAAAAATTTCAGTAAGAGAATCTTTTTTCACATTTTCAGAGGACAGTCTCAAAGCATCACTAGCACCAAACTGTGAAACTACAGTCCTAACATCACAACATTCTGGCTTTTCTTCTGAAGTACCTTGTTTAGAACATGAATAACTTTTTTTATGACTACTCGATTGCGACGGAGAAACACCCATATGTGCAGCCTTAAACATTTAAAGCTAACAGTAATGTATAGAAGTATAAATAAGCTCCCCTATCTACACCGCCTCTACCTCAATGCTTAATATAAATTAAAACTAATGTATATGATGAGTAAACGAATAACATGTATCACAACATCACTACACCAAAAAACTTGTATTTACAGTCAAAAATATCAAACCTAAGATCAATAAAAAAAAAAAAACCCCACTTGGTCCATTACTCTGGATGCCATTCCACCATCCAAATTCCACACGCCTGCACCAATCGCACATAAAATTTGTTAAAATGAAAAAAAAATCAGATATTTTCTTGTCTAATTAATTGCATGATAAACATAAACCCTAATTTTCTAACATTACATAATAAAATAAACATAAATTAATGAGCACAAAAAAATTTCGTATAACAATAATAATGATGATAATTACAATAAAGAATAATAAATCAAGTGATGCAGCTTCTAATAATAAAATATGGAAATAAAATTAAAGATTATGAATCAATTGAAGAAACTCCTTTTAATAAAATAAAATAACTGTGCATGTGCAAAAAAAACATAAGCAAAAATAAAAATACTTTGTCAATTTAAATAATAAAACACATTTCCTATTTACATTAAAAACCTAAATACATACATTAAAAAAAATACACAAATAAAATAATTCACCCCAACATCAAAAAAAAATCAAAATAAAACACAATGCAAAGCTTTTACCAGACGACAATTACAGGAAAGAAAAATAAAAACATATAACTAACCTAAAATCAAACAATTCCAGATTTTTCTTATTTTTTTTTCTACTTTTTTTTTTTTTGCATTAAATATAGATTAATAATAAGATTAGTAATAATAAAAGAATGAAGCAGAGAGGAGAAAGAGAGAGAGAAGAGACCTTAAAAGAAAGGTTCAAAATTTCAGCGGTGAGAGGGAAGCCTCTAAAAATGGGCCACCGTCGCTCCCTGCAAAAATCAGAGATGCATACAAAGAGAGAAAGGGGGGAGAGAATAGGGGTTCAGTTTGCTGGCTATTGTGCGCTTGCGGTGTTCTTTTTTGAGTGTAAATTCCTTTTCCCAATGAGTGGGCTTACCTGAGCTGGGCTGGGCTCACTTGGGCTGCTCTTATTAGCTCAAAATCCCCTCACTCCCGTTTGTCAAGAATATGTTACCAAATTGGATTCCATGCCTTTTACTTATGTGAAGTGTGCATGTATATGTATATATCTTCTCATACACCCAGGTTTGGTTTGGTTGGCTCGGATTGGGTTCAATCGGGTCTAACTTTTTTTAGGAGCGAGTTCAAATCCGGTCCGGATCTAATTTGGACCTATAATTACTTATCCAAGCTTGGTATATGGATAAGAAATTTCTAGGTTTAGGCCGGGTTTTTCAAAGCTATGTAGAATTTTTATGAAAGTTCAAAGTCTAAATCTAGTTGTAAAAATATAGATTTAATGCAGGTTCGAGCTTATGCTAGTCTTAGAAGTAAGATCAAGTACATTCAAAGATCAGTGAATACCAAGCTCATGAACAGATCTATCATATGATAATTGCATATTTATATAGGTACAAATTGTGTTTAATCATACTATTCCCTTATAACGGAGTGATTTGTTATATTTAGTGATTGATTGATTGATTGATTGATTATTATTATTATTATTATTATTATTATTATTTGTTAGAATTGATGAAGATTAGTGTAATGAGCCATTTTCATAATGAAATTTAAGAATTTGAACATTTTTAACATGTGAATTGGGGCAATTCAACCCTTGCTCATGAATTGGCCCTCTTCCTTTCCTTTCCTCAATTGACTCTAGCTAAAAAATTTAAAGGGCCGATTATTCAAATTAGCTTGTAATTGGCCCTCTCCCAACTTGAATTGAAGTAGAACTAAGCCGGTCCATAAACTGTTCCCTTATAAGGTTGAACTAGAGCTAGTTTAGCCATGAAAATAGGAGCTAAAATGGGCATTTCATGCATCCTAATTAAGGTTTGAAGTGGAGCATTATAAATAGAATTGTAAAGTGGATAGAGGGGACTATAGAATGTTGGAAAAACACTCATTAGAAAGAAAAACTATTTGGAGAACACCTGAAGGAAAGAAGAATTAAAAGCTTAAGCACGCTTCGCCATTTCATAATTCTATTCATTTCTTTTTCTTCTTAGTTTTTAATTATATTTAGGGATTTTAATTTATTGTTGGACTTTGTTATGAAATTAATGTGAAACTAAATTATTAAGGTAAAAAAATTTAATCTAGTTAGGTGGAAATGATTGACAACACTTTTGTGATTTTTGTACTTTAATTGATTTTAATGTCATGTTAGCATTTAATTCATTTGTAGTTTTTTTTATGATTTCATGTTCAATTACTATGGGTTATGATTTTAGGATTTATGAATTAACGTTCCAAAATTTTAGAGAATGACTGTGTGAATTTGTTAGCATCAAGAATATAACGGAATAACTTTACTTGTTTGAAGAAGTCATAATAAATTCTTGAAATCCGTTAAAAATAGTGTAAATTATAAAGAAAATACATTTGTTTCTACAATCAATTTAGTCATTCAATTAATTTTTTTTATAAAGATTTCTTATTCCTTTTCTTCAATTTTTGTTTATAAAAAAATGCATACTACTTCTTATTTCTTTTCTTCAGTTTTTGTTTATAAAAAAATGTATACAACTTTCAATTAAAACATGTATAAAATAATTAAACTGTATTATGAGGACAAATAATTCTTCTAAAAAGTTACGTATTAAAACTATACATTATATATAACCTAGATAATATAAATGTATATACATATAATTTAATATGTATTTAATTGGTTCGGATCAACCTGTTTTGAGCGACCCAGTTTAATTTTTAACAAAATTATTATAAACATATAATGGTCTATGCTTGGTTTGAAATTATCTTTAATATATGGATTCAATTGATTCTTAAAATTATAGCAGATAAGTGAGTTTTCTTTAAGGATATATCTTCTTCTTTTTTTTTTTTGATAAATGGAGAATCTTTATTAAATCCACATGAAGTGGAAAACCACTTTAAATGGTTTTATACAGTAAAGGCTACATCACCAAGAGAAGAAAAAAATACAACCTAATGGGAAGAAAAAATAGCATCAAAGCTTATATAGACATCCAGTCCACTATAAGGAAATGACCTAATGTTAGTCTTAATATGAAAAACAACTTGAGTAATACATTTAATAATCGAGTCCTCAAAATTAGGATTTTTGTTGTCAAAAATCCGCATATTCCTATTTTTCAAGATTTTCGAAATATTGAAGAGCCACAAAGCATTCCAAAGGTGACTATAAGGATTATTACCAATTACAGATGTCAAAGCACCAAGAACTTAGGAATATAATTCGGCATGGCTCAAGCAACGCCAATTTTCCAAAGAAATCAAATCCAAATAGGCCAAGAATGAACAAAATGAAGCAATAGATGTTCTACTGTCTCCTCATGATACAAACAAGCCAAACAAATGGTGCCAAAATAAGGCTGAATGCCCCTAGATTTCAAAAATTGGAGAGAAGGAATTTTGCCATGGCATGCAAGCCATGCAAAGAAGAGAGTACGTGGAGGAGCTAAGGTTTTCTATACATATGTGAAAGGCAAATTGCTTGGTGGAGAATGTCCAGCTGTGAAGAGGTTAATAAAAGTAGAAAAGCTATAACTTGTATTCTTGCCAATCCATAACAAAGTTCTCCTTTATATCATAATTCAAGGCCAAATTTTGCACCAAAAGATCTTCCTACCATGAAAAATAATTAGGATATTTCTTGCTCAAACATTGTGTGTTGTTGTTATCAATTAAATTTTCTCTGACTAGATGAAATTTCGAACCCCGATGTGCATGTATATGTATATATCCCCATATTATTTTTAGGTGTTGCTTTTTCAATATTGTCAATATTTTTCTTCTTTTTTTTTTCTAATTGTGTAGCCCATATTATATATACCTCTAATAATTAAAAAAAAAAAGGATTTTAGTTGTTGGTTTTTTCAATATTGCCATTTTTTTTATTATGCAATACCTATATAATTTATATACCAACCTCTAATGCCTTAGGGTTTAGGGAGAAATGAACAAAATATTCATATCCAGTTTTTATCATTTTTTAAGATGTTTATGTAGTCATTTTGAAAGAATATATGGTAGGGGTATTCATAGTTTGGTTAAACCAAACCAATCTAATCCAATCCAAAAATTCAGGTTCATGGTTTATTGGTTGGGTTGGGTTGGTTTGGATTAATATGAATTTGGACGTGTGATTAGTTGGGTTGGGTGTTAATAATTAGATAAATTTATTTTTGAACATTATTTTATATTTTTTATGATTTTTTTTATCAAAAAAAGTCGAATAATTTAATAAAAATTGAAATAAATAATTAAAATGTTTTAAAAATAAATAAATAAAAATTAAAAAGCAATCCGACCCAAAACCAATCCAACCCAATTCAAACCAATCCAACTAATATGGTTTAAGTTAGCTAGGATTGGTTTTCATAATGATCAAAACCAATTTAATATAATTGGGTTGGGTTGGATTTTATACAAATCCAATCTAACCCAACCATTGAACAACCCCAATAAATAGAGTTTCTTTCTCTCATTAAATAGATGGTATGTATTAGCACTATTAACTGCATGGATCAATTGGCATAGAATAGCCTTTTGTTTTGGAAGAACAAATAATATTTCATTTATAAATAGCCATATAATATTTACGAAATATATATCGATATAATCTAATAGAAGATAATTCATCTATGCTATTAATAACAAGTTGGCCGGGTGTCAAGTACATAACTGTAAACATGTCATGTAAAATTTTTGATAACTGAATATCTTTCAATGATGTAGATCTGTTTTCCAATGATTGAGATCTGCATTCTGTGATACAGTATGATAATGATAACATTCAATCAAAAAATTAGATTGAACTCCCACAATAAAAGGTGTAACACCCTTAAAAAAATAATAAAATAAAATAAAATAAAAATATTTTGGAGGATTTATAAATATTATTCAAAAGAATTTTTATAATTTAATCCAGATATATTTGTAAGAAAAATTTCTATAAAGGTTAAGTTGTGGTATTACAAAATATCTAAAGGTTAAAATAGTAATTAACTATTATATATATATATATATATATATATATATATATGGGGAGGAGGCACAGATGCCTCCCCCGTAGCTTTTGTGTGTGTGTGGACAGAGCGTCCAAGAACCTGCCCTTCGGTTGGTGTCCAATAGCAATGGTGACAAACTCACTAGATGAATTTTTAGGATTTTATGAAAACGGTTGTGGAGTCGCCACCCGAATGGTATCGGGATCACCCAGTGATTAACAAACAGATAGTTTCCTCAGGAATCCCCATTCGTCATCACACCAGATGATTTCTGGGTTCAGAATGTGTCATCCATTCTTGGGGTAATTTCCCGTTTAATTAAGTAATGAGGTCATTGTTTCCTACCAGAGACAAACAATATAAAGCGGTAAATCATCTGGAAGGTAGGATGCAATGCATGGGGTGCGCCTAATATTGTTTCTAATCAGTTTTAGTCATGTGTTAAGTCCTTTGTAGTTAACCCTGATTGATTGAGTACAGTTGGCTGTATTGATGGGTTACTACTTATTTTACTAATGATTAGCTGAGTGGATTACTACCTTATTTATTTACATGCACAAAATCCATAATTAGTTTCTAATGTATTTTACGTATATTTATGAGTTAATATTTGCACTTTAATTTATTTATTATTTACTCGAAATATTGGAATGGCAATAATATATATAAACCCTTAAAGAAAGGAAAGGTGAAATGAGTTTCTACCATTTTATTGTACTTCTTACCGGGTTTTATTTATTATAAATGTCCAATTAATTATTTATAGTAGTTTTGGGCGATTAACTATAAATTAAATAGAGTTTAGAAAATTTTACCAATCAACTGACTCATCCGGGAGAGGACTTATCAATTGACCTTGAAGCTTTAGAAGAGTTTGAGCATCCAAGCCATTGGTTGACATTTTGTGCATGGCCATGCATGGAGGTCTGGCCGGACCTTTAATGATGGTTCGGTCGGATCTTCATCTGGGCCAGGCCCAAATTCTTTAAAAATAACCAAAGCAGGTGGGTGATGTGTGTGCAACACACATAAGTATTAGAGCCTTTATTTGCATCATTTAGGAGCTTTTAACCCCATTTAGAGTGCAAATCATGCATAATTATCCCTTGATTTCACCTAATGAGCATATGTGTACTCGAATGCTTAATTCTTTGTTTTACATGTCATTTATGCTTGTTTTGATGTGATCTCATGTAGGTGTAAGGTTTGGAGAG
>CANYLF011315245.1:0-14672 GCA_948193215.1 Bocquillonia castaneifolia | reverse complement strand
CCCCCCCCCCCCCCCCCCCCCCCCCCCCCCCCCCCCCCCCCCCCCCCCCCCCCCCCCCCCCCCCCCCCCCCCCCCCCCCCCCCCCCCCCCCCCCCCCCCCCCCCCCCCCCCCCCCCCCCCCCCCCCCCCCCCCCCCGAGACTTGTGATATGAATCACTCTTTTAAGCTCTAAAGGCCTAAGAGGCCCATTGCATGCTAGGCTCACGTTAGCCCATCTACATATCCTGATACCTTGAATCCTAAGTCAAGGGGGACTCTCATTACAAGGGGGGTTCCTAATCCTAGGGGGATTCTGACTCACTATAGCAAAGGAGGACTCCTAAGCCTGTTAGGACAAGGATTCCTAGGCTTAAGGGGATTGTTCTTACCACTATATAAACCCCTGCCATCCAGGGTATCAGGTATCGTTCTCTCATTCTAGTACATTCATAACTTTCAAGAGAATATCTCTAACTTAAGCATCAAAGTCAGACCCCGGGGACCACCCCAAGTCTGTCCTTATCTTGCAAGTTCAGGTGACTTAGAACGGCTCAGACAACCTCCGGAGAACCTTAAATAGACTTCAATTCTTAGAGAAACACCCTGAACGTTTTAGTGAGTTATGGGTATTTTGTAAGCTTGATTACTGGGTATTTTTGAAGGTAATATTTTGATGGCAATGCTTTGAGTCTTAGACTAATGTGATCTTGTAATCCCATTACTTATAGTTTTTATTTTCTAGATCTTAAAGCTTCATTCGATTCATGGTATGTTAGTAGCAATTGTTATGGAGCGATGGATTAAATAGCTAAATCTTCTGTTCTTTTGTTCAGGGCACTTTGATTGTTTATTGGTGAGCTTTTCTACCACCTAGCTTGCCTCAGTTTTGTCCTAATTTGTAATACTAATTTTAGTAATTTATAATCCAGTATTCTTTTGTTTGAAAAGAGAGAAAAAAGAGACAAACTTTGTTTCGTTTATGGTTTGCCGCTTAAACACGTTTTACACACGTGACTTTTCAAAGTTAACCAACGTTATTTCATTGACTGTTTCATATTGTGAGGGGCTTAAATGATCCTTTTTAACAATTTTTCAAGTTTTTTAAGCCAAAAAAAGTTTAGGGACATATTTGCTCTTGAAGACAAACATAAAGGGCCCCTTAAAAAAATAATTGAGTGAAGTAAGACATTATTGAGTGAATTGGTATTATATTTATATTATACATCTTACTTCACATGACTTTCACACACGCATAAAGATATTTATATCATAATATACATACAATCTAACAATTTAAGTTCAATTCAATTCAATTGAAGATGATAGACATTGGAAATGACACATTGCATCTTACTAGGGCTTATATAAATTGCTTCAATTAAAGAATAAAATAAAATTATTAAGAACATCATATATCGAACTTCTAAATATATTCATCTAGTTATTCTTTCATATGATTAGTTTTTATCTACTTTGAATCGACATGATTGAACTCTAATCAAACAAAATTTGCTTTGAATCGATCTGACTTGACTCTAATTGACCTAAACACTTATCTATAAATTGAGCTCTAATATATGTGTGGGCAAATGATCAAATTAGTCCATGAACTTGTAATATGAAATCAAAGTAATTTTATATCTTTGGTCCAATTATGTTTGTAATCTTTTGATTTGAGTATTAGATAAGGATAAAATTTTGTTTATATCCTTAAAAAATTTATAGATAATTCATTTTAATATAATTTCAGTTAATTTTTTATAAGCTAATCAAAACTCATTTAATTTAAATTTTGAAAATTTGAAAAAAATTTGACCAACGAATTATTTTGTTCATTTTTAATTGAAAAATTAAAATTCATAAAAAAATAACCCTTGAAAATGTTACCATTTTTGTGTAGGAGTCAAAGAAAATATTTCAAATGTGTATTAAAATAGTCATTTGTAGAGTTCAGTTAAGTTTACATATTTAATTCATTAATAAAAAAAATTAATGGGAAATAGTACCATTGGCTAATTATTGAATAAAATTTGATATTTTTTAAGATTTGTACACAAAAGTAATACCATTTTTACGTGTTTTATATACTTGAAGTTTTTTTTAGAAAATTTTCAAAAAAATTTTGATGGTGAATTTTTTTTTATTTTTAAAAATTTATATTAAATATGTTTAAATATTATGTAATAACTTAGGTGAAATTGATTTAAAATGATTTTCTTATAATTTTTTTGAAGCTTTAAATAAAATTTAACCTTAATTGGTACTAAAATCGAAAGTTATAAATCTAATTGGTCCATAAACTTGAAATTACTGTTATTTGATCCTGTGTTTAAAGTTACATGACAAATCTAACCCTTCTTCCATATATGTATTAACTCACATATTTTTACTAGAGTAAAATTCGACCAATTAGGACAAGTTTAACAATTCTCCATATAACATTTCTTAAAATATTATAAACAATGCGATAATTTTTTTTTAAATATGCGCATATTCTATTGTTTACTCCATATTCAAATAAATAATTCATTTAATTATCTTAAAAATTGTGAATTTTTAAGGAGTTCAATAGTTGCTCAATAAGTTTGATAATGAACATCAAATTTTTTCCAAAGAAGGATCACATGAGTCCATTATTTTGTGACACGAGATCATATAATGCAATTTTCATTTTGAGGATCAACTAGATCACATAATTTGTAACTTAAGACCAAATAAGTCTAAAATATTATTTTTACTCTTTAAATTTATTTAAAAAAAAACTATTTTATTGAATTTTCACCTGATTTCTATAAGAAAGTTACAAAAGGTATAAATTAAAATTTAAAATGTCATTTTGATATATTTTTACTAATTTTTTAAATTTTATTCACTAAAATAAAAAATTTATTAGTCAAAGAATTTTTTAAAAAATTTAAAATATATATTTTTATAATTTTCATACAAAAAATCATTTCAAAATTCATTAAAATGAATTTTTTAAAAAAGATTTAAAGATTATAAATAATATTTTGAACTTATTTGGTCTTAAATCACAAACTATGTGATCTAATTGACCCCTAAAAATTAAAATGACCTTATATGATTCGGTGTTACAAAATAGTAGACTTATGTGACATTTCCTTAAATTTTTTTCTGAAATAAAAAATTGACAAAATTTTCAGGATACAATAAAAAAAATTATTATTTTTAGCTTAAGAAATAGGGACGAGTAGGGGTGAGCAAAAACTGGCCGCACCGTGGAGAAAACCGAACCATAAAAACCATTTATAATATGGTTTGGGTTTGGTTTCATGTTAATGAACCATGGTCCAAACTGAAAAACCGAACTATTTCTATATATATAAAAGGTATAATATTATTAGATATTCCTCAATGGTCTAGTGTAGACCTGTCCACGGTTCGGAAACCAACCTTAAGGACTAGAATTAACGGTTCGGTTTCAGTTCTAAACCGTAATTTTAAACTAAAAAAACTATGAACAGTAGGGTTCGGAACCGTCAAGAACCGGAAACGATGATTCGGTTTGGTTCTGGTTCCGAACCGACACCTGGATAGCTCTAGTCTAGTGGTAAACCACCTGACTAATTAAGTTAAAATTCAAGGGTTCAAGCCCCACACCCCTCTTTTCCTATTTTTTTCTTGTTTTTTCACTTATTTATGAAAAAAATAACAAAAAGAGGGCACTTAGGTTTTGAACCTTGGCCAAACAAGCCAAGCAACAGGCCTCCCACCACTTTGCCAAATGTAATTTGTTTATGTAAAATATCAAATATATTATATATATAAACCGAATGGTTAAACCGAATGGTTAAACCGAACCGAATCGAATTTCGTATAACTATTTCTATTTGGTTATATATTTATCTAAAACCGAATGATTTTGATCGTGAGCAAATCGAATCGAATCGAACCAGACCGTGCTCACCCTAGAACGATTGGGATCTCCTTGCCTAGAGTTCCTTGTTCAATGAAACTACGTCGTGTCAAATTAACAACATAAACGGCGTCGTATCAATGAACTTACGGACTAACGAAACTTCGACTCTGTCCTCTCCATTATCTCATCTCCTGTCAACGAACCATAGATCTGTTCTTCTCTCTCTCTCTCTATTCTCTTCCTGTGCGAAGACAGATGGATTTTAAAAAACGCAGCGTTTTGAATCTTGCTATCATCTCTTCTCTTCTCCTATGTTCACTTGCTACGGTAACACCTTTTCTTTCTTAATTAAAACACTGTTTTTAACTTTGATAATTTTGTTTTGATCAATTGATCATAAAGTCTTGATTTGATGTTTGTTTATGTAATCTAGGCTCAGGATGATGAAAGAAGCACTGGATCAATTCTCTTCATCGACGGAAAAACTCACCGATATCTTCGCTCTCCATCCACAAACAACAACGATAACCACAACGACGTCGTTCAGGTTCATTTTAGTTAATTAATCTGTTTAATCAAACTGAATTTTTATTTTATTTGGATTTGTTTTAATTTCATCCGTTATTATTATTATTATTATTATTATTATTGGACTGTTAGTATATACAGTTGCTGTTATTATTATTTAATAAATAATGTTTGTAATTCAGTTAGGGTCGATATCCAATGTAGAAGCAGGTGCTGCAGTGTCTGTATTGCTTGGTTTCGCTCCGCCTGCTACACTTTCAGCTGCTAGTTCATTTAAGGTAGTTAAATGAATATATAAAATCTTTTGCAAACATCATAACAAAATAATGGAGTTCAGTTGAATTGAATTAATTTAGATTTTTTGGTTGGTTGCCTTTTGCAGTTAAATGAGATTCTCATGCCCAATCCTTTTGATAGGCCTCGCTCTGTTTTCTTGCTGGAAGTTTCGGGAGTCAATGGTTTTTGCTCTTATCTTTTAAATGATTCTTTTAGCTTCTACTTATATTTTTATGCTTTTTTAAAAGTATGATCAGATTATTTACTTCCTCATCTCAAACACATTTTGAGAATGGGATTCTTTGAATCTAGTTATCCATTCCCTTTCCATTTCCAAGTCTTATTGTACCAAATGTGGCCTCAATTTGTTTCATTGCACTTAGTACTTATGGTTTTACTTTTCCAATGCAGATTTGGTTGCTTCAGAAAATGCCATGTTCAGTAATGCCCTTAAAAGCAAAGTTACTCTTGGTTTGGAGAAAGCCCAAATTCAACTTCCAGGTGTCTGCTCTTTTATAGACCTGAGTCATAGCTTGTTGGTTACTTGTACTTTAGTATGATTTCTCTTAATTGTTTGGTTTGTTAAATGAGATCTTTTGTAGATGAAGATGTCTCTGTGGTTTCTTTAGATGAAAAATTAGCCGATTTCACCGACAAGGAACTAAATGATTTGGTTAGTCTTGATTCATATGTTCCTGTGTTATAGCTCATTTGCTTGTGCTAGTTTAAGTCCTTTTCCATCCTTTTCATGTGTGTGACTTTGGTGAAATCTATTTATTAAGGCATCTTGGTTGGGTGGATCATATCTCGTCAATGGCTTGGAATCAATGAATGGAGAGCTGATCATCCCCTTGGCTAGTGGTACCAATTTGAAGCTTTATATGTCAAAGGTATTTCATTTTTTATAACTTCAATGTAGTTTGGATTGAACTCTTGCGCTTGAAATTCGTTGGATATTATTGGAAGAATTATGTTTGCATTTTTTGTAGAAAGCGGACCAAGAGTTCATTACAAGTCTCCTTGCTTTGTTCCACAATAGTAGACGAGCTATTGAATTGCATAAAGATCTGTCAAAGTCTCTTCAAGGACCTGCAGAGTTAATAATGGGTCATTTTCGTGGCATTAAGGTGATGAAAATTCTTTTCATTTTGGTGTATGTATTAGTGGGATTATATCGGTTAAGATTGGAAAATTTTTATACAATCTATTACCTCCTTGCACTGCATCTCGTTGTTGTGTTATGTCACATTTGTTTTAGTGGTGTTCTATTGTTGTTTGTCAAACTTTCAGGATATAATCCATTTGCATAGCTTTAGCTTCTTCACTTGCTATTTGTTATACTGTAGGCTTTGCAAGAACAATACGGACATGAAGTTGCACAGCAAGGGCTGGAGCTATTGCTTGCTACAGTGTCTAAAATGTTTGATTCATTCCATGTGGCGTACAAAGGTTGGCTATCTTGCTTTTGGGGATGACTTTATTTTCTCATTCTTAAGCTAAAACGTTACTGTCCATAACAATTTATATTTAAACATTAATCTAGTTTTACTGATCCAGTATTTGTTTTGTGGGAGCATAGTATAGAGACTTTCTTTCAGCTTTATTTGCTTGACGGTTATGAGTTCTTTGACACAAATGTGTGGAATAAAACTGACCTTTTTGCAACTGTTACATGTATTTTTATTTAATGTTAAATTTAGCTAGAAATTGTTTCTTCATAGTTATAGTCACCTTTTTTTTGTTTTATATGAAAAAATGCTTCATTTGTTAGTATTCTTTGCTTTTCGTTTTAATTCTCGTTCTATGCTTTCCCCCCTTTTGTTTTTCGTTTTAATGCCTGTGTTATAATTTCTTTTGTTGCCTGGCAATGGTAATTGGCAGGTCAAATTGTTGGAGTTATTGTTTGTAAGGAGGTCACTACCCTAGAATCAGAAAAATTGTTGAATGTGGTGTTGGCTTCTCGGCCATCAGTACGTTGGTTAGCAGAGACAGAAGGATCAAATGCAACTGACGTGACCGCTGCAGAAGTTGCATTGGTTAGAAAGACCCTGGCTTGGTTGACAGGGGTCATTCTTCTCATTTCTACTCTAATAGGGGTGAGATTTTATGATTACAAGATATGCACAGACTTTTTCCTTTTTTTTTCCTCCAAATTTCTCTTTCTTCAAAAAAGTGAACTTTTAGCTGTCCATCAAAGATAGCAGACGTGAAATGGTACTGATTTGACACATTTGAATCATGAAGAACCACCTGTTGCTTGTAGTAAATATTCAGTTGTGTTGAGACAGATACCTTTAATATGTTCAACATTTTGGGAGAAGTGGAACAATAAGTTGTTAGGAGGGAATAGGAGCGACAAGCATGTGGTTGTAATTATAGCTTATTATTTATAAGAATAATGTTGAACCTTAGCCTGCTTCAGAACAAGTGATCTTGCAATATTCCAACTTTGATTTCCTTCACATGAAGATCTACATTCTCTGACAAAATCAGCATGGGAAATTTTGTTCTGTCTATATTTGGGAGATAGGATGTGACCATGGATGGTTAGATTAGATTCAACAGAAAAAATTTTAAATCTTTTGATATTGGCTAAGAGCATGCATAAGTTGGTTATTTTCAACACCTTAATAGACAATTTACAAGTTTTTTTTAGATAAATTAGTTATGCTTGAGAAAATGAGCACCTTTTCTTATTTTCTCTTCCATCTGGCTGCAGATATACTTGCTGCTCAATATGCCACTCACAAGGGACACCCTTCTCTACTCTAATGTGAAGCTTGACTAAAAGCCGAGCCGAGTTTATGAATCTTTCTGCTGCTAGAGGTGCATTGTATCTGTGGTGAATGGGTTGTTAGTATATTTTTTTTTTATTTTCACCAATGGCTCTGTTTACATTGTTGTGAAGCCTGTTCCTGGATTATTGTGTGATCAAGTAGGTTGCTCTGGCAAATCAGGTGCGCTCTATTTAAGCACCGGTATCTGCTTAACCGAAGAGAATATGGGGAAGTTACTGGTTGATGAATGAAAGGCCCTTTTTTTTGTTTTTTCATAATGTACTTTGGGGGCATGGGTCTATGAGATGTGAAACAAAAACCTATCATGCAACAGTTCATAGTTGGCGGATTAGAATATTGTCATAATGTTCATTTGTTAAATAATACGCTTCTATCTTGATGTATTCATATTTTATCATTCAATTTCTCATTTCCAATTTTTCTAGTCTGAGTTTTTGAATAAGAAAATTGCTGGGATTCTATTGTTAAATTTCCAACTGATGCTTGAATATAAAACTATCACTATTATTTTTTGTGGGATTAGAGGCGGTTGAAGCAAAACCACCCTACCTTAATAAAGAAGTGCTGAGTTGACAACCTAGAGAGATGAGCAGCCCATTCTGCAACAGCTTTAGCTTGCCATAGAATTCATCATTTAGTGACAGTGACTAGTGAGATCAGGGACTAGGATCAGAAATGCTGTGAGATCTTGAATTTTCTCTCACAATAGTTAGCTTATGCTGTTGCTGCATGATGGGGGTAGGAGGATGGCGGAATGGTTAATTTGGTGGGGTGGTTGTGGAGATATGTGATAATAGCGGGTTAAGAAAAAACTGTGGATATGGTGGGGGAAAGGAAGACACTTCAGACTTCAGAGCACAAATTAACCAAAAAGCATGAGGTAAAATACAGGATATCTTCAATTTTTCTTTTCTTGGATTTTATTAGTTCAAGTTAATAAAACTTGCAATTTTATTTTTGCAGAATGATGGTCGGGCAATATGTCACTTCCCAGTTGGCAAGGAACAAATTTGATAAATATTAACGCAGTGTTAAAAGCTATCCAATGGTTTCAAATGCCCTAATTCTCTGCTGCTATTCTTGGCCAAACAGAGGTAACTAGCTTCATTCTTCAGAAATTGTTGAAACCATTTTGCAGATTGTTTTGGTGTTCTTTTCAGTGTTTTTCGGTCCACATGATATAAGCCGAACGATACTGAATACCCGAATGTCCATTCAAAGTTATCTAATAGAGTCCACACGAAGTAGCCACTCACGTCTGCTCCATTTCTGTAATTTGAGTGAAAACCATCTTTACAATCAGCTTATACAAGAATATCATCTGAAAACTTTGGCGTTCCTATAATAGGGAAAAATAAGGGATCTACCTCATTGCCGCAGCTAGAGAAGAGAGGTAACCTTCCATGTACTCCACTCTTTTCGTGTCGTTTAGCTTATCTTCAATCTTATCACTATTAGATTGTGCATATCCTGCAATCATCATATAATTGAAGTCTGAGACTAGAAGAAGACATTGTTTTGCATCTAATTGAACTCCATAGATCATACCATTTTCTGCAATGAACATGGGTGTGTTGTTGTATCTGTCTTTGAAGTACATAACTATCTTCTCCATGCCATTTGGAGTAACAAAGAAATTAGCCATTGCGGTCTGCAAAAGGGTAAAAGAAATTTGGAGCAGTGTTAATTGCAATTACCATTAGCCGGTCTTTTTTTTTGTGTCTATATAGTAAAGAGGATTCATTCTTCCTTAGTTGAGATTTGCATCTTACCCGAGGTCCAATAGGGTTCCCATCTTTCTCCCCAGTTATAAAGGCCAAGCATTTAGAAACCATAAATCTACTAGAATTGCATGATGAAAACATGCAATCCTTTGCATACCATGTGCTATAATGATTGATTCCAATAAAATCCGATTTATAGTCCAGTTTCCTCTTGTCCTCGGGTGAAAATGTTGGCAACCTTGGACCTATTATCTGCCGCATTTCCCGTGGATACTCCCCATAGATTATAGGATCCATAAACCTATAAAACCAAAGTGATACATCCCAATTAATAGTGTATGTATTAACAACATAGTGTAAACTAAGACTAACCAATTACCAAGCAACATTGAAAGCTAAAGCTCGTTCTGCAGCAAGTCGATCGGCTGGAATATCTCTTAGTGGCTCATACCAGTAGGAATGCAGTGCAATGCCTATCTTGCCACCTTGCTTCTCCTAATTAAATGCCATCCAAGTCGAGTTAAATTTCTTCTAAATTCAATTAGGTAATTACTTCAATTTCTTCATTATTTTTTGGATAAGGTGAAAGTTCACTGATGTACCTGATATTTATTTTTGTAAATTTCAGTTGCTGTAGCATGTGATAGTATCATGTTATGAGCCGCAACGTAAGGTTCTATTTCAGAATTTCCAGCTTTACAGTGAGTGCACCGACCTGGCGGATGAACTCCACTGTAGTAGCCATACTCTGCTATAATGTTCGGCTCGTTGAGTGACAACCAATATTTTACTCTATCCCCAAAAGCTTTGAAACATACCTCCGCAAAGTAGCCAAAATCTTCTCTATATGATTTCAAGGCAGATATTAATCTTTCCTGATAATATGCATCCTTCTAAATCAGGATAAATTGCACCAATGATCACTAACAAGCTAAGCATAATAAATTCTTACTGCATTTGAGAATTCAACCAGGAGCCGTAACGATCTTCTAGCTCTTGAGGGATTTCAAAATGGTTCAAGGTGACAAATGGTGTTATACCTATGTAAGAAAAATAATTATTGTATTATTAACTACATATAAGAAATGATTTTAAAGTCCAAACTCTTTTATAAAGGTTAAATATATACTTACGTTTCTAATTTGCCTCTAAATATTTTAACTCATGAAACATTCAAATTTACATTTTCCATGGTATTTAAATAATTTTTGCCACATGACATTTGTTTGTAATTCTATTTCAGTGTATTTTTATTATAAGTGAAATTGACATGTGACTAAAAAGTGTTTAAATATTATAAAAAATGTAAGTTTAAGAGATATTATGTGTTTAAATATTATAAAAAATGTAAGTTTAAGAGATTAATATCTTTATTATATGTGAAATTGACACGTGACTAAAAAGTGTTTAAATATTATAAAAAATGTAAGTTAAGAGATTAATAGCTTAAACGGACAGCCAAAGTTTGAGAGCTGCCTTTCTTTTTTTATAAAATATACGGTTCTTGTAGACAAGGATGTTATTCTACCTTTGAGCAAAAGAGCGTCGATAAGGTTACTGTAGAATTTAACTCCATCTGAATTGACCTCACCAAATCTACCCTCTGGCATTTCCAAGCATATAGATTCCACATTTAAGAATAAGATTAAGCAAAAACAAGTATCATATGAAATTCAATAGTTTTCTATATACTTGGGAGGATTCTGGACCATGAGATAGAAAATCTGTATGAGTTCACCCCAAGGGAGTTCATTAATTCTATGTCTTCCTGTTAAAGTACAAATAGAAAAGTAAGAGAATGTTCTTATTTTATTAACTAAAATGACAAAATAAAATAATATTCCCAACTTTTTATATGAAAATATTGAATTTTTCTTAAAAGGGTGATTACTTTTTGCCCTCTATATTTTATCCTAATACTTTGAATGCCCCTTCACATTTGAAAAATATATTTTTTGCCCACTGTATTTTATTTTTACTATACTAATTACCCATTGATATAGTTTTAGTCATTTTTTTATTATTTTATATTAAATTAAAAATCATAACTCATAGTTAACAATAAATTATGGTATTGTAATGACAAAAACATCCAAATTAGTGTTGAAATGTATTTTATTATAAAAAAGAATTCTAATAAATGTATTTATAATTAGAGTTTATAAGTATATATAATTATACTAAAAATATATATTTAGACATATATTTGCATATTTTTATTATTACAATACAATATTTTGATGTTGTTTATAATTTTTTTTATTTTTATCTTAATAAAAAAAATGATTAACATTGTATCAATTAGTATAATAAAAGTAAAATACAAGGGATAAAAAATGTATTTTTTAAACGGAAAGGGACATTGTATTAGGATAAATTACACAGGGCAAAATGTAAATACCCCTTCTTAAAATTAAAGTGTCAATTTTTTTCCTCAATATGAACAAAATGAGGGTGACATTAATTAGTTAATAAAAAATCTTTGATTTTCAGTTACCAAGTATAAATGATAATGATCATCAGCTACATCTGCATTGCTTCTGTCAATGATTGTTCCTGATAACAATATAACACAATTGTCATTATTAGCACTCATGTATATTTAGCTAGTAGTAATCCAATTGCTGCGAGGGTGCATATATTTTTAACATAACAGGCCTATTTTTCCTAAAAAAAAAAAACATGATAGCACCATTATTTATTAGTGTTTTCTTTAAACAATGTACAGTATTCAGTTTATTGATTTAGTATTTTTTTTTTTGTTACGTGTTTATTTATACCTGGTACGTGGGAATACACATCCCAATTGCTGGGGCCTTTATTGCCTTCATTCCATGCTCCTTCAATCTGGGTATTTACAAAATTAAGTTTGTCAACGCTTTCTATTGAGTATGGATCGATTGCGAAAATCAACATGGATAAATATACCACTTATAATGATTATATCGAATACTGTCATGTTTAACAGTTAAAAAAAAAATAATAAACAAAATAGTAATGATATAATCGGCTTGTAATTTTCTTAATACAAAGAATTAATGTAGGGTACCTGATAAGCTGAAGTTGCAGCCCCAAACAAAAAAGAACTTGGGAATTGGCTGCGGTGCAAAGACCACGAACATTTGATATTGATTGATATCAACAACATAGAGAGAGATGAAAATAAACAATCTCTCTTCTTCATCCTTCTTCAATGCTTTCCTCTTCTATAAAATATATATATATAACCTTAAGTACTATGAAGAAAAGCTTGCCATTTTATATATATAAAGAGAATGTAGTAAAAATCTCACATAGCTCTACGTGGTAAGTAAATAAAAACTAAGAAATATATGGTCTTATGTTAATTAATTACAACTTACAAGTCTAGAAATAATTGATCTGCAGGATTCTATTCAATTATTAATTAGCTATTTAAGTCTCTGTATTATATAATGAGTCTCATGTTATGATTTCTTGAAATTAAATCATACTTATTTATCCAATTTTGTCAATAAAATTTCATTTTTGAATATATAGATGCACATTCCTAAATTGGAAGGAATGTTCCTTTATCTACCAAATTACTATATAGACATTTAGAGTATGTTATAAATATTTTTCTTTTCATGTAAGGTGCCAATATAGAACGTATAAGCGTTACACAGAGGCCGAACTACATTGGGACTAAACTCCAACTAGATCTGTAGTGTTTTTCCATGTCAAAAAAAAAAAAAAAAAAGATCTGTAGTGTTTTTTTAAAAACATTATTGCTAATTTATTTCTTATATTTTTGTCATTTTGACCCCTCCAAATTCATAAACAATCCTTATAATTTTTATTTTAAATATAGATTGTTATATTAAATTATGTATTATAATTGATCCTTTTAATATTCGTGTAATTATATGTTCGGATTTTTAAATTTTTATTTAATATTTTTGTAACAGTCAAAATTTTTTTTGTCTTCTTTTAAACGATTCTTTTATATAATATAGTAAAACCTCTATAAAAGAATACTTTATTATGGAATAAATTTTATATAAGAATAAAAAAATTCTGTCCCAACTTCCACTAATCAATTATAAATAAATCTTTATTAAGTTATAAACGACTTAAAGGTCAATTTGCCCCCTGAATTTGTATCTAATGTCTGATTTGCTCAGTTTTTTTAAATTTTGATCAATTTACCCATTAACTTGTCAAGAATAACCAATTTCACCCAATTTCTTCCTTTAATAAGTGGATGCTATCAAATTCAAATTTTTTTTAGTTAAAATAATGCTCTAAATAAAAAAATAAATGTAGAATAAAGCTTATATAATATTTGTTATTATAAAAAATTATTTTTTGATAACAAAAATGAATTTATTGAAATTGAAATAGACAATAGATAAGAAAAAAAATACAACTTTTAGTGGTAATTTTAATTTTTACTCTTAAAAATTTTATTTTTTTTATTATATTAACATTAATTCAATGATTAACGATGAATTTGGGTGTTATTTATAACATTTAAGTGATTAAAGAAATATATCGGGTGAAATCAGTTATTTTTGACAAGTTAACGGGTAAATTGTCTAAAATTTAAAAAACTAGACAAATTGGACATTGAATGCAAGTTTTGGGGGGGTAAATTGACCCTTAAGTCAGTTATAAACTCTATTTGGTTTAAAATTTATGCACTCCCAATGATATAACTGAATAAAAGTGTATATGGGACTAACAATATAATTATTTTTCTAGTTCAATTCTTTTTAGATATCCAGTTCTTTATATATAATAAAACATATATAAATTTAATAAAACTTCTCAAAGTTTATTTGTTAGAGCAGCCCTTCCAAACTGTAGCGTTTAGTTCTGCCACTGACTCCATACATAGATGAAAAAAAAAAAGATAAAATTTTAAAGTTTCTATTTTATTTTTCTTGAAATATTACTTCGATTCATAGTAAATCCGATCTAATCATTCACCAAGTAGTGATCAGGGGTGAAGCTAGAACTTGAACTTCGGAGGGCCAAAACTAGGATTGAGTATTCATTTTCGGTTCAGTTATTTTAGTTTAAAATTTTCCCTTTTCAATCCGAACCGAACCAATTAAGGAAAGTTTAGTTTGGTTTTCGATTTTTAGAATAAAATTTCAGTTTAGTTTGGTTTTTTCGGTTAAAATTTCCAAAATTAACAACCAAACCGAACTTAATTTATAATTTTAGTTCGGTTCTGTTTTACTCACCCCTAGTCCAAACTAAAAAAAAAAAAATCATATATCTCTTATGTTTCATGGTTTATTTATAAAAAATTTTATATGATATAGAATGATAAAAGAGTTACTCCCTCTATTCTAAATTAACTATACTTTTAAATATTTTTTTTTCTAAATTATATCATCAATTTAAGAAATCAATGAATTAATTATTTTTTCCACTTTTATACTCTCGATTGTTTTACATTTTAATATCGGTGAAAATTGTGTGTATTTTTTCTCGAATTATATTTTTTATTTTAAA
>CANYLF011314016.1:0-10732 GCA_948193215.1 Bocquillonia castaneifolia | reverse complement strand
ACACATCAAATGTGTAAAGGAAGAGGAGTTTTACATCAGAAGTAGGTTGGATCAAAACTCCTACTACTGCAGTGAAGAAATTGATGGTCATCAACTTGCTCACTTGAAAGTAGTCAAATTAACTGGTAAGTGTGATTCATCTTGAATTTCTGGTAGACGGAACAAAGGAACCACAGATCTGAAACTGAATCTCTTTTTCCAGAGCAAAAACTGCATTAAAGGAGGAGCAAAAGCTTCGCTAGTGGAAGATTTATTTATAGATCTAGATAAACTAGTAGGGATAGATAAAAAAGAGCAATGGAAAAAAAAGGAAAAGGTCTATTTTTTTACTAAAAATAGACTTAAAACTGAAGCAGCACAATAACTTAGCATAGTAATAGAAGAATAGTCGAGAGAAGATGAAGAGAGAGATTTCTATTTGAGGAAGAGTGATATGCATTGTTTCACATGAGCATAAGGGTAAATTTGCCGCCTGAATTTGTATTCAATCTCTGATTTATCCAGATTTTTAAATTTTAATCAATTTATCCGCCAACTTATTAAAAATGGTCAATTTCACCCAATTTCTTCCTTTAATCATGTAAATATTATAAATTACACCCAAATTTATCATTAATAATGTAATTAATGTTAATATAATAAAAAAACATAATTTTTAAGAGTAAAAATTAAAAATAAAATTAAAATCATCGCTTGTATTTTTTTTCTTTATCTATTGTCTATTTCAATAAACTTATTTTTTTATTTTTTATAATAATAAATATTAAATAAGCTTTATGCTATGTTTATTTTCTATTTAGAGCATTATTTTTAATAAAAAAATTAAATTTGATAGACATCCAGTTATTAAAGGAAGAAATTGGGTGAAATTAACCATTTTTGGTAAGTTGGTAGGTAAATTGACCGAATTTTTAAGATTTGGGCTAATTGGATATTGGAGATAAGTTTAGGGGCAAATTGACCTTTAAGTCATTTTACATGTAGTTGCTGATTTTTTGGGGGCAAATATATTCAGTATTGAAGTTTATTAGATTTTTATTAACAAAGATATAGGTAAAATAGAATTATGAAGACAACACTCTTTTTTTTATTGAATTTTAATACAGTTACTTTTTTGTATAAATGTATTTTGAATTTTGATTAAACTAAAATAGTCACAAACTAGTTGATTGAATCGTTGTGCTATCAAATATTATGTCTGATATAAATAAATCTTAAAATTTATGAAATTTATTTACCGTCATAAAATTTTTATGTTTGCTTTAAATTATTTTTTTTCAAATTCTAAATGAAACTATATTAAATTTAATGTAATTTATAAATCGATGTAAAATTACAATGGATGGAAATTTTACTATAACTAAAATACTCTTTTAGTTTTATTTTATTTTTACTTTAGCATCGAAACACAAAATTTTATTTATAATTATTTCATGGGAATATATAGTCAAACAACACACTGTAATCATTAAGCACGTAATAGCAATATTCTCAAAGTGAAGAGCCTAATAAAAACTGAATCCAAGTCTTCAATTTTATCATTATTTGCAAGAAAATCATTTCGCCAATTTTTATTGAATCAAATTTCAAAATAAAATCATTAACCATAATTCAATTTGTTTAGATAAGTTACATGTAGATTCGTATTAATAAATACGGCTAACTATAACTATTTTACATTTAACTAAAAAATTTTATAAATACATCAAACAAATTGTATAAAAATATATAAGAATAGAAAAACAAACCAGCGAGAATTAGTATAAATGAGAAAATATCTTCTGATAAATGATATAGGTCTCAAGTTCGAATCTCGTCTTCTCTCAAAGAATGGTAGGACTCTTAAGAACCTGAAAATCTAGATGTCAAGTCCCACGCAGTGGATTAGTATGTGCTTAGTAGGTCTGAGATAACACTGAGGCAACTACCTATTAAAAAAAATAGGAAAATAAATTTAATTAATTATGAGTACATAAATAATTTTACAAGTTTTTTTTTTTTAATTTTGACAAATTGAAGAGTAGATATATGAAATGTGCCCCAATGTATACAGTTATCTGGACTTAGACCATGAAAACAAAAGCCCAAAATAAGCCTATGATAATCTCCATTCTACGGCACGTGAAAAAGCCTGAAATCAAAAGGAAACATGAAAAAATCTGAAGTAGGACCTAGAAAACGACAACAGGAAATGTCGTTTAAGTACCCTTTTTTTTTTCCTTTTCTTGATTATTTTTTTTTCAGGGTCAGTCGGTCCTTTATCTCGTCTTCTTCGTCTTCTTCTTCACTTTCTTTCCTTCTAAATCACGAAATAATTTTGAAATTAATTGATTGATCGAAATTGAAGTATAGATGAAAGTGTAGTGTTGGATCTTTAAGTTAATAATCATTTCAATGGATGAATCTTATAGCAATTTACCTACCAGTCATTTGCTAGGCTCTGTTCCTGTAAGTTTCTCTATTTTTTATAAATTTTTTATTATTATTTAAATTCATTTCATAACCTAAATTACTAATTTATTTATTTTCGAAATAGGCTGTAGTGACTGAAGAGAAAAGTACTTCAACTACGACTTATGAAGGTTTTAATTTTTTTTTAATTAATTTTTTTTATTATTATTGTTATTTGTAATTTAATGAAGTTTTTTTTTTGTTTGTTGAATGTAGCACCGGAAGCAAATATGCAGACTTTTCCTCCTAATAGTCATGGAGGAGGAAGCGGTCGCGGTTATCAAACTCTCGGTCCTCCTCCTCCACCTGGTATACATTTGTTCTTTAATTTCTTTTGTATGTTTTTACATATTTCAGTTCATTTTTAAGTTTGTGAATGTATGTAATTGGATGCTGTTAAAGAACATTGGACCAATTTGTTATTTTTGGCTTCTAAGTTTTGAGTTAATGAAGAAATTTGATCCCATACCCTGTCCTATTACGCAAGTTAGTTTGTTACTCGTTTTGCTTATAAATCATAGCACACTTACATGTTCTTTTCGTTTCAGCTTTGCCCTTTTTGTTTCATATATGGTTTCTTTCGGTAGCTAATGTTAAAGTAGGAAGCTGTGTACGGTATCATAGAAGGTTCACATTTGCTTAATTTGAGCTACTAGAGGACTTCCTAGTCATAATTGTTTTTCTTAGTGGAAATGCTTTATCTTTTGTGTTATTTTAACTAAAGTGAACGATATAACTTGTAGAAGATATTGGTAAATTCTGTTGCAATTGAATAAAAAAAAAGATGTAAGATATTGGTGAATGGTGATGTGTCATATTTTGCATGATTGATCTACATCACACTGAATTTTGCTTATACACAAGATTTTTTTTTCCACTACAGAAGGATTTGAGCAACAAGCACCAAACAATTGGAAGGGGATATTCAGTATCTCATCATACACACAGTATTTCAATGTGGATACAGATGTTGTCATAAACAGAATGATGAGCTCAGTTTATCCTATTGGTGGGGATTTTTTCAGCAAGATTGATGCAAACCCAGATCTGTGAGTTTGCAACTTCCCTCTTTTGTTTTCTACCAACATTTTGATACCTAAACAGTTTGTTTCAAGAGTCGTGCATGTCAATGCAATCAGGAAAAAAGTTAGATCGTTCTTCTCTTTTGCTTCAAATTGAAAGTATGAAATATCATTTAATGAAATATAAAAGAGATAATCGTATTAACATATCAGTAATATTAACATGATGATACTATTTCTATTAGTTTCGATCACTATCAGTGACAAGTGCAACTTACCACCCAAGGCAAGGAAACAAAAAAACAGTGAGAGAACATACTAAGAAAAGGAAAAATATGTGGTAAGTTTTGATGTTGCTATTACCCAGTTCTGTTTCTTCTCTCTGTCTCTCACCCCAAAAACTGGACACTATTTTCAAATTTTCTATTTCCCTGCTGTCTGCAAAGTTGCCATTGGCATGACATGGTAAAGAGAAGGAGAAAGGGGAATGTGGATTGGAAAGACAGATTGAATCTATCCCTTAAATTTTGCCCTTCCTTTCCCTTCTATGGTTAGATTCTATGAGGTTTGTCCAACTAAGAAAGACATGAAAGTCTTTGGGCATTGCTTGGTTTGAGTTAAGTGGCCGGATGTTTTCTTCCTTCGTCGTATCATATTAATTTGGCATTGGCTTAGTTGAAGAGTATGAACTGCAAATTATGTTACCCTGTTCCCACATTTCCCATTTTATGTGTAGCTTTTCAAATACTGGAATTCTCTTTTCCAGGTTTTAATCTGTGTAATAAGTGATAAATCTGTTTCAAATGCTATACGTACTAGCTCATGAATGAATAAAATTGAGAGATAATTAGATTCATACACTGCATGTAGTCAATTGAATTTGTTTACAATATGATTGGTAGAAGACAACTCAAGAAAGTTGTATGTTTCGCCTGTGCAATTAATGTGCTTATTTGTGATAACTTTTGTGCTTCGGTAGATATGGGCTTATCTGGATTTCAACTACATTGATATTTTTGCTGGCTGGTCTTGGAAATTGTGCCACCTACCTCATGCAGAAACACACCAGCAGTGCTGCTTCTTGGAGCTTTGATGTTGGATATGTGAATGTGGCTACCTTTGCAATCTATGGATATGCTATCTTGGTGCCTTTGGCATTTTACTTATTGTTTCAGTATCTTGGGGCAAATGCTAGCCTCATACGGTTTTGGTGCTTGTGGGGCTATTCTCTCGTCATTTTTATTGCAATCTCTGTAAGCGCCTTCCATACTGCCGTGGTTCGTACATCTGTGCGTCATTCTCTTTTTAAAAGTTTTTGTCTCATTAATACCCTATGGAATAATTTCAGTTTCTGTTGGTCATTCCCATTGAGGCATTCCGGTGGATCATCATACTTGCTGCTGGGATCGACTCAGCATGCTTCATTGCTGCAAACCTCAAGTCTCGTATTGAGGGCCATTTTACGATTGTGGTGGTCTCAGCTTTCTGTTTGCAGCTAGCTCTGGCAATCTTTATCAAGGCCTGGTTCTTTGCCTGACCCCATGCCTCTGACACAGACCACGTACATTCACAAGTTCAAAAAATTAGCCTGTATTTTTCTGGAAGAGGAGAATTCACCATATTCGTTGACAGTCTGATTTGCTCTGTATTTTTGTAAAGAGGACACGGGAAAAAGGAATGCCAAGTTTTCTTCTTCCTCCTTTTTTTGGTTTGATGATTGGTGATCATTGTTGTTTACTAATGGACTTGATTCAATTGCTTGGACCTGGTTTTGGCTTATAGTTTTTAGAAGACTAAAGTAACTAAATGGGGAGGCTGGTTGAGTTTGGCTGCGCAACTTCATTTTGTTTCAAATTAAACTCCTTTATTTTAGCTTGAATTTGTCAAAACGTGAACTTGTATCAGATGTGTATATAAATATATGCAAATGAGTTTGATAATTGATCCGCGCAGCAAGGACACACTATTTATTTAACAATTACATGAACTCTGGCCTAATTTATTTATTTATTTTTAAGTTTGCTGAGCTCTAAATTCAGGTGGCCAGATCGTTTATAGATTGCGGTACGTCATGTTATTTTTTTAAAAAAATGTTTTTGAGTTTTCCATTATTTTTCGATGATTTTGAAATTTCTGGTGACTAAGGTCTGGTCACCAGCTGTATGGCAGCATGAAATGCTAAAGAAATTAACTGAAGTAGTGCATTTTGCAGGGAGCTCGAGATTGTTTGAATTCTAATATTGGGTGTTTTATTATACTACTTTTTAGTAAGTAACCCACTTCTCAAACAAATTGAATTGCTCTCTGACTTCTGTCGAACCCTTTTATTGAACTGAAATATTCATTCCATGGAACCATCAAATCAAAGAATCAACAAATCCATGGAACCTAACAAAAGAATCCAAGCAACTCTAAAAGCTAAATACCAAGCTTGTAATTATGTGCAGCTAATAGCAAAGCCTACTTATGAGAATCATGAACATACACTCGAATTCGCACAAATTTGCAGCTTTTTTACCGGATTCATTTTTTAAATTAATAAAATGACTCCATTATGCCATGTAAAATTATCAATCAACATAGTCCTGAGAATAATGCAAAAATTTCAACACTCTTCCACTCCTCTTAATCCTACTATTTACAAATGAATACTAGGTACCAAAATGCAATGTTTCATGAATAATTTTATTGCATTGGTTGACACTTGTTTTAAAATAGGATTTTGCTACAAGTGTTGCACATTGCAAATACAGATAAATTAGCTTACACACAATCATTATCATACTCCTAACTTCAAATGAAATCTTGCAAGCATTGCATTGAAGATAATATAATTAAACCAGTCATTATCATTTTTTAACTTCCACTTGAAATTGAGAAAATATGGAAAGTGGGATAGTGCTAAGAGAAAAATTGAATGATCTCTCGTCATACCAAAGAGTTTCTAATGCTCATTTTGTTGTAAATAATTACTACTTAATTAATTGCATGCTTATCCACTCATTACTGGTTCAAAAATAATTTTTCTATATCAGATTTTTTTCTATATATCAAAATATTTTTAAAAAAGAAAAAGGGTAGTAGCTTTGAATTTTAATGTTCTAATCACTTTAAAAGAAAAAGAAAGAATAGTTTTATTGTTATGAACTCCAACTCGACGCTTAAAAAATATATGTAATACCACTAATCAGCTAGCACAAGGTTATTCTACGTTAATCAAGGTTTTGAGTTGGATTTTTTAAAAATTTTACTGTATCAATATTCAGCAGATAAAGTTTTACCCCTTTTACAGGACTCGAGTTCGGATTAATAAATAGGAGCTTATGAATTTATATTTTGAATCAGAGGTGAAGTGACAAATTTATTCCATCAAATCTTTAAGTTGGTCAATATTTTTTTTTTTTTTGAGGAAGAGTAATTTTTTACCACAGAAAATAATATCAAAATGTTATTTAAAATATTTTATTTACTCTATCACAATTAATGTGATGAGAAAAGTTAAAAATAACTCAAAATAGACAATAAAATAAAGTGTCATCGAAAGGCTTTGGAAATGGAACACCAATAGGTATAGCCATACTTATCTGTTTAGCAAACGTTGTCACACAATAATTTGAAATTAGCAAACAGTAGACATCACAAATTGCACACAAAAGTCATAGTCTCCAAACCAAACACAATCAATTTAGGGGTGTGCATTCGGTTCAACCCGAACCGAACTGAACCGTATTTTTTTGCACACCCTCAAATCAAACCGAACTGAATTACATAGGGGCTAAATCAAATCAAATCAAATTAATCTTGATCGGTTTGTGGTTTAGTTCGGTTCAGATTTTTTACCTTCATTTTTTACGGTTATCAGTTCGGTTCGATTTTTTGATAAAATTTTCAAAACCGAACAGAACCGAATTTTTAAAAAAATTCAAAATTTAAAATTGAACCAAAATTGACCGGTTCGATCCGGTTTTCGGTTCGGATTTGGTTTTGCACAGCCCTGACAATCATACACAGCAATAAAATATTATATTTTTGTATCAAAATCATCGAATTTCCTCCTAACATTTGTCACCACCTTCTTAATTACGTACAAACTTTAATTGTCATCGAACAATCATTTAATCACTTGTCACCATCTTAATCCATACTAAAATCCAAAAGTTTCCATAGTGAATTACATAATTATATATCAGACAACATTTAGAAAACGTGAATTCCTTACTTCTGTTCTTTTTATTTCTTCCATTCCATACACAAATTTGTTGAAAGTAAATATCAATAAGTATCGTTTTATCATGCTCATAAAAGAAATAAT
The DNA here is from genome assembly GCA_948193215.1 of Bocquillonia castaneifolia. Classification (NCBI taxonomy): domain Eukaryota; kingdom Viridiplantae; phylum Streptophyta; class Magnoliopsida; order Malpighiales; family Euphorbiaceae; genus Bocquillonia; species Bocquillonia castaneifolia. The sequence goes on along the minus strand of CANYLF011314016.1, from coordinate 2,947 downwards.
CTTTTAGTGTCTTTCTTTTTTTTCCCTCTATAAAAATGTAACAATAAATAGCAGACACAAATATTTTGTCAAAAAACATCAAACACAAATATTTTGTTAATTATGACTCTCCCGTGTCAAAAAATATCAAACATAGATGTTTTGTTAATTACTATCTCTACTTTAATATTATAGTAGTACATTTTTTGTGTTTTGAATATCTCAAAATTATTATTTATTTTCTATTTTGAAAAGAAAGCGAGAGATTTATCACTTAGGCATACTAATTATCTTATAAAGGTGGTTTAAGAAGATTGACATGATATTGATATCTAAAAACTATTTTTCTTAAATATTATATTATAATTTTGAAAAAAAATTAATAATTTTGGGAGAAAGCTTATAAGTATATCAAATGCTAGCGTTGATTTTTTTAACTTTATTTTTTAAAAAACAAGGGAGATTTAAGTTATACATTGTCATGAACAACATAAAAATTATAAATTTCATATTTTTCTTCAAAATACACCGCAACAGTATATAAGAGTAATTGTATCCCTTAAAAAAAAAGAGTAATTTTAAATGTTACATGCTTTTATCACTGAGAATTTTTTTTTTTTTTTAAAATGCTATGCAAATTAGAAAAGTATATATATTTTTGTGATGGAAAAGTTATATTTTTATGTCAAATACTAAGAATAGCCACATAATTTCCGGGAGCACTTGACTAACATCATCCACATGATTTTGTTCCAAAGATATTACTTAATATCCATGTACGTATTGACTAGTTCTTTTCGTTTTCCTTCCATAAAATATCTAAGTTTATAAATTTTGAATTGTGATAAATGTTGGATATAAATTATATTTATAATTTCAATCATTAAATATGAAATAAAACAATTGAGATTTTATTTAAAAAATAAATTTTAGCTTTTAATTTTACAAAATGAATAATTTATTTTAAAAGATAAAATTTCAACTATCAATTTTAAATTTTATAAAATGAATTTATTCATTTTAAAAAGATAATATTCAATTGATAATTTATAATTTAGTGGTCAAAATTGTTCGAACATTAAAATGAGAATATCCGGTCTAATTTTAAACCATCAAATTTAAACTAACGTGCCAACTTAAATTTGTTTTGGTATATTTGTATTTTTCTTTTTTTGAATGTTTTAAAATATTGATTTATTTCCATAAATAGAAATATTTTATTTAAACTCACTAAAATATCATTATTTATTTGTTACATTTGCAAAAATAACTTATTCTTCAATAAACAACAAAATCATTACGAAGGAAAAAATTAAAAATAAACAAATTACTCAATATTATTTTAAAAAAAAATTATAAAGACATCTTATTTTTTTTACAATGGAGGTATTATTATTGTTACTGTTGTTATTATTATCATTATTTTGTGAGATAGGAGATTCAAACTCAATATTTTTAGTCGATTATAAACATTTCAATTATGTGGAAACAAGTAATATTATTATTAGTTTACTTATTTAAAATTTTAAAAATAAGGTTTTCATTTTTATTTTTTTAAATATTTTTATTATATGTTAGTAATGAAATAATGAAGGATAAATACGCAGCTGCATCTCTACTTAAATTTGAAAGAGACGTAAAATGTGATACGGACCAAAACACATTAGGATAATCATATAATATGTAGAAAATTGATACGAATAGGAAGGGGGAAAGGTGTATGGAAAAAAGAAAAGCCACGGGGAGAAACAGACTGATCAGTGCATATAAACCACAAGTCCATAGACATTTGTTCACCGTTGAGTGTGGAGGCGGCTGCGGCGATCGGGGACTGTCACTGGATAGCTCTTCCTTTACCCATGAAATGAAAGTGAAAGAGAGAAACTATGCAATCTCATTAACTATTATTACCAACTCCCATTAGTAAAGCTCACTAAAAACCAAAACTATAACTTAACGTGTCACCCTTCTTTTGGACTCTTATAAAATACATCACATGCAAAGCTGCATAAACAAAACCATAAAAAAATAAAATCAAGTGGGGTTATAATTTATGTGGCCTTCACATGAACCTATATACATGAACCTCTTCTATCCTATACACATCTTACAGCGTATAAATACTCTCTCCATTTTTAAATATCAGTCTTTTAAAATTATGCACATGAATTAAAAAAATTATTAATTAGTCTACTCTAGGTTTTAGGAAAAAAATTATTGAAATGATTAAGTTGCCCTTTTATTGCAATTTGTAATTTTATTTTTATATGTTTTGTAAAGTAGTAATAAATAATAAAATGTGAGGATAAAAGTGAAAAAAAAAAACATTTAAGGTTGCATTGATATTTGAAAGCGATCGATATTTCGAAACAAATGACATTTTTTAAAGGGTAATGCTAAATGGCCACATGTGTGGCCATCCACACTCATGAATAATGTAATTAATGTTAAATTTTACATGATTAAAAGACTATAGTACCCTCATTTAATAGTAGTGATTATTTTTTCAATAAATGTTAACATCCCAAATTGGGATGTCCCAATAGGGGTATTTATGTAACTATAGAATTCAAAATGTATGTGTTATAAATTGAAAATTAATTAAGATGCATTAAAAACTCATACAAACTTAAATTAAAAGACACTTTTACCTTTATTGGGATGTCCCAATCTGGGACGTTAATCAATGTCCTTATTTTTTACTTTCAAGAGAGAAAAAAAGCTAGTTCACGTGTTCCTAGTTAGTGGTGTTTGTGAAAAGTTGCCATTTTAATACATGAAGTTTGCCATTCTTACATTTGGATTTTTTTTTTATATAGTTTTTAGATTATGAAAATTATTTTTTTTATGAAGAAATGATGAAAAAAATTTAATGATTTTTTTGAGAAAAAGTTTTAATAGTATTTTTAGGCCCTATTATTTCTTTAGTGTATTTTAACATAAAATATACAATATCTCAAAAAAAAAA
>CANYLF011313267.1:0-10208 GCA_948193215.1 Bocquillonia castaneifolia | reverse complement strand
GATTATTTTTTACCCCAAAACTTGGCTATTATGGGTAAACCCAATAATTCATATAGATCTCTGAATTAGCTTTAGTTTGGTATATTACGGGCGTTCTAGTTCATCTTGTGCTAAAAGTTATGGCCATTTTACTAAAACATGTTCAAATGCCCCTTTAGGAATCTAATCCCAAAGCTTTGATACCAAAATGTAATGACCCGAAACTTAAGCAATATAATAAGGAATTAAATACATAATAATAGTAATTAATAAATTTTTAAAATTCAAATAAAACTCCCACCAAAAATATTTTTATTTTCAAAATTTGGGTAACAATGATCATGGTTAAAAGAGCAACGATCGTTGTCAAATGTACAATGATCGTTGTTAAAAAAGCTTTGATCATTGTGAAAAGCACGAAAATGGCCAAAAGTTCTAGTAAGATACACGAGCTCGTGGGAAATCAACAACGAGCTCGTTGTTAAAATAGCAACGATTGTTGTAAACTTAACAACGATCGTTGTTAAGCTAAAAAGCTCAAAACGAAAACCTTTCTCAAAAATCACAATTCTAAAATGGAGTTTTCAATTTTTCCCCCTAAAAACAGACACGAATATTCTCAAAACATCAAAAACATAAAACGAGCTTTCTCACACAGTAAACGCAATAAAACTGTATCAAGAGTTTATCAAATCTTATATATATCATGCATTAGTATCAAAATTTACTTTATACATATCACAACTTCAATATATATATACAATCACTCATACATAACTACCCCAACTATACACATATAAACTAATCTTTCTTAATACAAAAAGGGGCAGTTTTTTCACTCTTTCAAATGGGTCTTGTTCTCTTAGCTTTGTATTATGGTATCAGAGCATTACCAAGACATTAATTTCACCAAAATAGGGTCTTGATCTTAACATCTTTCTCTCTCGAGTTCTGATCTCAAGTATTTCTACCATGGCTTCCGAAAAAGGAGATCTTATTAATATCAAGTTCGATGGAAAAAATTACTCTATGTGGAGATTTCATTTCAAATTTTTTGTTGAAGGTAAAGGATTATGGGGTTATGTAGATGGCTCTGAATCTAAGCTAGAAAGCTCTAAAAGAGAGAGTCTCAAACAATGGAATAGGGAGAATGCAAAGGTAGTGTCTTGGATACTTGGGTTTGTAAATGCCCAAATTGGAATTCCCATGAAAGGATTCAACACAGCAGAGCAAATATAGAACTACTTAGAAAAGGTATATCAACAATCCAATCTCTTTCATAAATTTCAAATTGAACTTGAAATGTTCCGTTATAGTCAAGAAGATCGTAGTATTCAAAGTTATTATGACGATTTTATGACTTTATGGACTGAGTTTGAAATGGTTAATGCTGGAGAAAGAGACGCTTGTTGTGTTAAAACACTTCAGCAGGTGTATGATGAGAGGAAGGTGATACAATTTTTAATGCAACTACGTTCAGATTTTGAGGGCGTTAGATCAAATTTTCTGAATCGTAGTCAGTTTCCTGATATAGACTCTGTTCTTGGAGAGTTATTATGTGAGGAAACTAGATTAACCACTCAAGATAGTTTGGATAGTAAGAAGGAAGGTGACCATGTCTTCTTTGCCAATAATCAAAAGGGCAAGCAGTAGCGTGATTATTCAAATCTGCAGTGTTTTGAGTGTAAAGAGTACGGCCATGTGAGCTCACATTTTAAAAAGAAGAATTTTTGTGTGTTTTGTAAAAAGACTGGACATATAATTATTGAACGCAGGGTCAAGTCTAACAAGGGAGATCATCAAAAAATGCCTCATAGGCATACCAAGCCTCTAATGATGGGTCAGACTCTTCTCATGCTTCTACAGTCTTGGATCAATCTAATATTTTGACTGATGAAATTAAGCAGTTGGTTCAGAATACAATATCTGCTGCTATCTCTTCTGCATTCTCTACAATTGGCTTGTCTGGTAAGTGCATTTCTTTAAACAACTCAACATGGATATTGGATTCAGGTTGCAGTAATCACATGACAAGTGGATATTCTTGTAAATCAAAATTGAAATCTTATTCTGAAAATAAGAAAATTTTGGTTGCCAATGGGGATAAACTTGATGTGCTTGGTATTATGAATCTGGTTCTCTCTAGTTCTCCTTCTATGTCATTACCCTTACCAAATGTCTTCTTAGTTCCTAAATTAGCTGCTAATCTCTTATCTACTGGTCAATTAGTGAATGAAGGAAATACTGTCACATTTTCTAATCATGGTTGTTTGATGTAGGACCAACAAACTGGGAGGATGAAGGGAAGGGGAAATAAGATTGGTAGCTTATTTGTCTTAAACCTGAAAGAGCTGGATGAAAAAGTTTCTAGTTGTTTTCTTACTTCTTCCAACAACTCTAACGATGTCTGGCATTTGTGGCATAAACGATTAGGACATCCAAATTCTGATAGACTTGATTTTTTGTTTCGTTCAGGATCACTGAACAAGAGATTTTCTTTGTCTACAAATATTGAAAAATCTTGCATTACTTGCTCTTTGAGCAAAAGTACTGTTTTGCCTTTTTCTTTAAGTACCAATGTTTCTAAAGCTCCATTTGATTTAATTCACAGTGATGTTTGAGGTCTCAATCCCACTATTTCTCGATTAGGATTTTGGTATTTTGTTCACTTTATTGATGATTATACTCATTATACTTGGATATATTTTCTAAGGCATAAATCTGAAGTTCTTCCACTCTTTAAAATCTTTCATGCCATGATCTCTACTCAATTTTTTGCTAAAATAAAAATCTTTAGATCAGATTCAGGGGGAGAATATACGGAAAAAAATTTTAAAGAATTTTTTGAATCATATGGAATTATTCATCAGTATTCCTGTCTAGGTACTCCGCAGCAAAATGGGGTTTCTGAGAGAAAAAATAGGCACATTTTGGGAGTGGTTAGAACTTTATTACATGATTCTCATATGCCTCATTCTTTTTGGGTAGAAGCTGCTTCTACAGTAGTTTACTTGATCAACAGACTTCCAACATCCATTTTAGATAATGTGTCTCCCTTTGAAATACTATATCATAAACCTCCAAATTACTCTATGCTCCATGTGTTTGGTTATGTGTGCTTTGTTCATTTGCCTCTTCATGAACGAAATAAGTTGTCTTCTCAAGCGGCAAAATGTGTTTTTGTGGGTTATAGTCCAAATCATAAAGGTTTTATGTGTTATGATCCTAGTGCCCATTACATTCGTGTGTCAAGAAATGTTGTCCTTCCGAAAAAGGTTCCTTTTTATTCATCCTCTGCTAACTCCACAGTTGCCTTTGATTCTAGTTTACCACTCTTTGATGATACTAACTCTCTTGATAACAACACTGATGATGAAATTGTGGAACCTTAAGATACAAGAGATGAAGTTCCATCTAATGCTCCCCCCTCTTCCTCTCCCGATATCATTCATGATCCTGAAGGTACTTCCCTTCAACGCACTCGTAAAACTACTCATATTTCTCATCCTCTTGATCAATTTGTAGATTCCTCTTATAGTTCTTTATCTGCAACTCTTGAATCCACTGATATCCCCATATCTTATCAACAAGCTGTTTGTAGTCCTTGTTGGAGAAATGCAATGGATATTGAAATTCAAACTCTTCTTGAGAATGATACATGGGACTTGGTCTCTCTTCCTTCAAGTGCTTCAGTTATTGGTAGTAAGTGGGTTTATACGATAAAGATGAAGTCATATTGGCGTATAGATCTATAAAGTATTGGTTGGTATCACAAAGGTATAAACAAGAATATGGAATAGACTACGAAGAAACGTTTGCCCTAATGGTTAAAATGACTACTATACGAGTAATGTTTGCTTTGGCTACTAGTTGTCAATGGTCTATATTTCAGATGGATGTGAAAAATGCCTTTTTAAATGGAGAATTAAAGGAGACTGTCTATATGAAACCTCCTCCTGGGTATTATACTGGTAAATCTTTAGTGTGCAAGCTGAAGAAATCTCTATATGTGTTAAAACAAGCTCTACGAGCTTGGTTTGAAAGGTTTCGTCAAGTCCTTGTTGATGCTAAGTTTGTTTAAAGTAGCTTTGATTCTTCTCTATTTCTTCATAAAGAATCTGAAGGTATGACATTTCTCCTTCTGTATGTGGATGATATACTGATTACTGGTGATAATCTCAATGGTATAGAAAAGTTGAAACAGCTATTGCATCATTCCTTTCAAATGAAAGGTCTTGGCCCGGTAACTTACTTCCTTGGTTTGGAAGTTCACAACTCTTCACGGGATTATCTTGTAAACCAAAGAAAGTATACATTGGATTTGATAAAATTGGCTGGATTGTCTGATGATAAACAAGTTGGCACTCCCATGGAACTTAATGTGAAGTATTCTAAAGATGCTGGTGCACTCTTATCTGATCCATTACCCTCCAGGAAACTTGTTGGTAGTCTTATTTATCTTACCATGACGAGACCCGACATTGCCCATGTCGTTCAAGTTGTTAGCCAATTTGTTAATGCCCCTTGTCAGTTGCATCTTACTGCTGTTCATCGCATACTTCGATATCTTAAAGGTACGATGTCAAAAGGCTTATTTTTTTCCTTCATCTTCTTCGTTGCAACTTCGTGCATATGCAGATGCCGATTGGGCTGGTTGCCCAGATACTAGACGTTCCACTACAAGCTGGTGTGTATTCATTGGCAGTTCTCTTATTCCTTGGAAATGCAAGAAGCAACCCACTATGTCAAAGTCCTCTACAGAAGCCGAATATCGTTCTATGCCTTCTGCTTGCAGTGAGATTGTTTGGTTGCGTGGGTTATTTCAAGATTTGGATATTTCCATTACCGAATCTATCCCTCTGTGCTGATAACATGAGTGCTATTCGCATTGCCTCAAATCCCATGTTCTATGAGCGTACTAAATATATTGAAGTAGATTGCCACTTCATTAGAGATCTTTTCCAAACGGGTGTTATTACTCTTCCTCACATAGCTTCGAATCTCCAACTTGCAGACATCTTCACCAAGGCTATAACTAGTGCTCGCCATTCCTTTCTTGTTGACAAATTGATGCTGCATCCCCATCAGTTTGCGGGGGAGTGTGACAAAATAAAAATGTAATTATGTTTTTATTTAAGGACACAGATGTAAATACATATCTTTCTCTTGTTTTATAACCCTAAAGTGTTATGTATATAAACTAATCTTTCTTAATACAAAGGGGGCAGTTTTTTCACTCTTTCAAATGGGTCTTGTTCTCTTAGCTTTGTATTACGTACGTACGTTTGTGTGTGTAGACATCAAGGTAACTAGGTAAAAGGTGGAAATTAAGAGAATGGGCCAATTGTCGGTTAATTGGTTTTACCTAATTAAAGCCTTTCTAGTCTCGATAAGTATTGGCTTTTCTGTATGGAGGAGGAAGTAGAATTTAGACGTGCGCCTATATAATCATATGGTGGATATCCAGGCTAATTAAAATCATGAATTTTGTAAGATCACATTATTTGTATTACATCATCATCATGTGTTTGCAGCTCTTGATTCTGCTTACAATTAATTTAATTAAGGCTAATTAATGGCTTATACTTTACCCTGTATATATGTATTAATTATCTGTCAGTTGAATTTAATTATCTTGAACACATTGTGCATCAGATATATACACACACACATGTTTATTCAATGTAGTCAATTTTCGCTAAAGTGGACATTTATGCTTAATTTCGCTTCTAATTTTTCACTACCAAAAAAGTATTTGATGCCGGCATACATAAATGGGTCAAACCTAACTACCTAAGTGCAATTTAAACCAACGTATCTTAAAAGAAATGACTTTAAAAAAAAAAATTAGTATGTATACTAAATTAATCTTTCTATAGTTATATATGTGACACATCAGATACATTTTTAATTGTCCTAAAAAAATTTAAGTTGTAATCTCTCTTTTATTCTTTTGTAAATCATTCATGGCAATTTGCATACACACACACTTTCTATTTTATCTAGGAAGTGGGAACTATCTAGCCATTTTATTCCTTTTCTTCTTTTTTAAAGTGTGCTACTACCAAATTTAAGGCAATTTCTTATTGAAAATAGCATTTTTCAGACCCCTGAACTCACAGAATTTTGTAGATTATGCTCCTCAACTACAAATCAGTTGACGCAAGTTTTTTTTTAACTTATCATTTAACATGTGTAGATCAAACAAATAATAAACAACATGTGTTATGAGAATTTTGTAACTGGACCTCAAAATATAACTTAATTTTAAGACAATAAACTTATACTTGGTAAATAAGACTGGATTATTTTGTAATAAGTCAAATCGATAGTGTGTAAAATTAACTTCAAAGTTGGAAGGATGAGTTTAAAATGTTTGTTATAGTCAAATTTGATAACTTTAAGTTAGAGATATATGAATATGTCCTAAAATATCTGCAACTTAAGAACCTTAAAAATTATTATAAAAATGCTTTTATATTTTGGTTTCTTAATATTTTTACATTTTTAGTTAATATTATTAAATGAGGTAAGATATATATTTGACTTGAACTTTAAATTATTCCATTAGTGAGAGTGTATGTTCAATCAATCTGTGGAATTAAGAGACTCAAATTAAAAAAATTAAGGGACTCAAAATGATTAAATTGAAGTTGAGGGACTTAATGTATAAAAGTGTGGAAGTTCAGGGGTCTTGATATGGTTTTTTCCCTTTCTTATTACATTGCATTTCAATGTATGGATTTGATTTAAAAATTTTAGATTTTAAATATAAAAATTTCAAATGACATATATTTATATGTTATTTTAAATTTTTATAAAACATTTTTTAAATCTAAGATAAATTTTAAATCATAATTAATACAAATCTTTTATTTGGAAATTCAACGAATTCGTTTCAAATCTAAATACATACTCAAATAAAAATTCATCGAAACTTAGCAAAACTTGAACATATTCCTAAATTAGTTAATTGATTCATTAATTAGCAGTCTACCTTTGTCCATTGTTACGTACCTTGTAAGGTACTTGTAAACCCGTCAAAAAAAAAAAGGGTCAATCCCTACACATGTTTTCTCATGACAAAAGAAATTGATGATCTTACAAAAGAAATTCCTATATCTTTTTATGAAAGAAAGAAAAGAAATTGACGATCCAAAAATTAACAATTACATGCATGTTTATTTCTTACAAAGAGATGTACATCATAAACATTGGTTGATTGAAAAGAGACGAGAATAATGAGAAGAACCATAATTCACGTGTGTCATGTCCAAACATGTAGCCATAAAGTGAAGAACAAATGGTCACGTTGGTCGCAATTGACATGGCCTAGTGGAGTACTATAATATTCATCATCATCACCATCTATGCAAACCCTAAAAGCAAAAGTTCAGGAAAATAAATTTCTTGTTGAAAAAAAACCTTTAAGGTACCCACAATCCCTACATGAAACCAATGAGCTTTTGTTTTTGTTGCTTTCCCCAAATGATGTTAATTAGCATGATTTAACATATAATTTTACTTTTAACTTTTGTATTGCGATCATATCTAATATACTATTACTCATTTCTATCATCAAATTTCAACGCTTTACTTCACCTTTGTATGTCTTTAATTATGCTCTTAATTAGAGTGTGCATCGGTTAAGAACCGAATTAAATCGAATAGATTTTTTCTGAAATTTAAAACTAAACCGAATTGAAGTATATAGGATTAAGATCGAATTCAATCGATTTGGTTCGGTTTTAAATGAAATAAAGGTTCGGTTTAAATTTAAACCTATATTTTGATCGATTTTCGGTTCAATCCCATTTTTTATACAAAAATCATAAACCAAATCAAATCGAACTGAAAATTAAAAAAATTTCAAAAACAAAAACTAAACTGAACCAAAATTCACCAGTTCGTTCCGGTTTTCCAGTTTTTGCACAGCCTACTCTTAATGCTCATAGTACTACTATAATGTGCACATTTCATGTATATTGATGAATTATTTTTCAAAATTTAATTGATAAAAATTTATATCTCATAAACACGTATCTCAAAAAGTAAATTAATGATTTGCATTATTTCATGATCTAGTGCAATTTGAAGTTTTTTTTAATTTCAATAATATCTATGGAAGATTAAAACAAATGACAATGTTTTGAAAGAAAAAACAAATAAAAAGAGAGCAAAAAAGAAAAGAAAAGTCAACATTAGATGATGAATTATAGACCTAAATTAGGAGTGGAATTTGGTAGTAAATTGTCCCCTATTTTTCAAGCATCGAGCAAAAGAGTAGCCATTAAATCAAAAGATGAATAGTTAAATGAAAACACATTCGCTATTTCAATCCCCACTTGTCAATATTGGAATTAAAGACCTCAAGAGGAGGAACATCAAGTTGATTAATTAATTAATTAATGTAAATTAGTGAAGCTTAAGGATAATTATTGTTAGAGGAGGTGAAGAAAGTCTAGAAAAAAGTAGCTCAATGCTGGAGGCAAGAATGAGGGACTAGAAAACAAACAATTTAAGTGGAGTTATGTCTCTAATACTAGATCTAGATGATTGGAGACAAAGCCAAACCCAAAAGATTAGGGAATTTGGCAGGCAGTATCAATCACAAATTGTCACTTACTACCACCACTTTAATTAGTAGGTAGTACTAATTAAATAGGGTTTGGTGAGATTTTTGTAGTAGAAGTAAACTTAATCTCCAATGAGAAACCCTCCAATGCTATTGGGTTTGGCACCAAACCTTGAAAGCATCACAACTCATTGAAAGCATGCATTCTTGGTTTAACAAGAAAAAGAAATATATTCTGATGAAAATGGAGGATTATGTATTAAGAAGTTAATTTCCTATTGGCCATTTCTTCAGATTTGAATACGTAATTAAACTCATGATCATAAAAGGAATATATATTTTTTTTTGATAAATTTCAGAAACAACTTTAATATCAACAAACAACACTAATTAATTTAAAAAAAGCATAATAGCATCACATTAGATTTATCCTTTAATAAATTTCATAAATTAATAGCTTTAATATCACTAAACAAAGCCAATTTAAAACAAACGAGCTTAGATATTAATTTTCCGTTTTCACAGAAATTTTTTTTGTCTTCCACAAGACAAATGAAGCTATATATGGTATTTAGAATTAATACTGATAACAAATTATGTTCTTTAGCAATATGCTTTTTTTTTTTATATGAATAGCAACATTATTAAAATAGCAATATGCTTTTTAAGCTTTTGCTTTTATTTTGATGGAAAACTTACCCACCACTGACATTAATTTTCTCCCTCTTTCATCTTTTCTTTGCTATATAGACTCCTAAATTATAAGGTAAACCTATGGTAAACCAACTCAGAATGAAAGATTAAAAAAAAAAATACATATGTACTGCTTGGCATAATAAGAAAGCAATTTACAAGCCCAATTTTAGTTCAATGAATCTACTATAGGCCTTGTCTTCACCTATCTCTTCCCCTTTTATAGGCCCCCAATCCCTAAATAAACATGCATTATGACTTGGCAGCACTTAGAAAAGGGGGGAAATCTTAATTGCTTTAGCTTTTGTAATCACAATTGGATTAGGAGAATATAATTAAACTAGCTTCATGCCCATGCATTGCATATTTAATTCTTTATAAATTAAATTAAATTAAAATTAATATTATATAGAATTTTTAATTATATATTTTTTCAAATTTTAAAGTTTCTTTTGATGTGAAGAACCCAAGAGGGGGTAAATTGGTACGGAATAGAAAATAAAAAAAATGATTCAAGAGTAGATTAAAGAGGTGAAGAGGAACACAAAAGATTTATAGTGGTTCAGACCCAACTTGTCCTACATTCACTCTCCCAAATACACAATTTGGGGTTCCACTATCACAAATGGATTACAAGGAGATTTACAAGGCTATCTCCAATCTTTACAATGTGAGATTTCAAAGGCTATCTTACGACTTTTACAATGGAGATTTCTAAGGCTTTCTCCAACCTAGAGTTTTCAAAGGCTCATCCCAAAGCTAGTGTTTACAAGGCTAACACCAAACCTTTACAAGGAGATTTACAAGGCTATCTCCAACTTTTACAAAGAGAATTTCAAAGGCTCTCTCCAAACCTAGAGTTTACCAAGGATAACCCCAAACCCTTACAAGAGAGTTTTGATAAGCTAACTCATAACTTAGTGTTTACTAAGGCTAACACCAAACCCAACCCAAGTGTTTC
>CANYLF011313229.1:0-10373 GCA_948193215.1 Bocquillonia castaneifolia | reverse complement strand
AGAGCAAGACTCTTCTTCTTTTCTTCTTTCTTGGATGACTCACTAGCTTCTAGCTTTTCATCCTCATCAAGGTTCATCTCATAGATTAAGAGACTACCTATGAGTTCATCCGTTCTCATGGTGGTGAGGTCTTTAGATTCTTCTATAGATATGATCTTTGCCTCAAACTTCTTTCTTGGCAAGGATCTCAAGATTTTCTTGTTTACCTCCCCCGGGCTATATATCTTTCCAAGCTTCCTTAGCCCTTCCACCAATGCTAGAAGTCGGTTGGTGAGAGTAGTGATATTTTCATCGGCTTGTCTCTTGAAGGTCTCATATTGGTAGACAACGAGCTCTATCCTCTTGTTCTTGACATCTGTTGGGCCTTCATGATAGTTTGCCAATGTCCTCCAAATACTATGGGCGGTTGTACAATGTTGAACCCTAGCACACTCTTCTCTTGATAACGAACCTAGAAGAATGGCCATGGCTCTATGATTCTTACCATTGTTCTTCTTATGTGCATCCACCCAATCTTTCCTAGTCACTTCTCCTACCGTTGTGGTTGGTGGAGTCCATTCTACGAGGATTTGATCTCAAACATCGATTTGGTCACTATCCAAATAGCATTACATACGCAACTTCCAATAAGGATAGTCACTTCCATCGAAGTTAGGTCTTAAACTAGAAATGCCTTCACCTATAGAGATCTTGAAGATCTTTTACTCCCACTTAAGGCATTAATGAGCAATAAGGCTTTGATGCCAACTAAAATACCAAGAGGGGGGGGGGGGGGGGGGGTGAATTGGTGTGGAATTAAAAATTTAAGAAAGAATAAAGATGAAGTAGAATGAACACAAAAGATTTTACAGTGGTTCGGACCCAACTTGTCCTACATCTACTCTTCCAAAGACCTCTTTGGGGTTCCACTAAACCACAATGGTTACACAAGGGATTTCAAGGCTATCCCAAACCTTTACAATGAGTTTTACAAATGGCTAACTCACCAAACCAACCCTAATGTTTCCCCAACTCACAAAGAATTGACATTAGTACAATGGATAACTAATTCACTCAACCCAAGCAACAAATGCTCTAGAGTTCTAGCTACCCAACACCAAACAACAATTAATTACAAAGATGAGAAATAAATTTACAAGAGTTTGGTAGTAACAACTCGAAATTAACACAATAAAATAAGGATTAAGATAGATAATAATAACAATTAGTTAAAGACTTAAACTTAATTAAACTCCTTTGAAAAAAAATGAATATTTTTTTAAGGGGCACAACGATCATTGTGCATTCAACAACGATCGTTGTGAAAATGCACCAAAACCGTCTGAAGAAACAGAGAATCCCACAAGCGAAAGACCAATTAACAATGAACTCGTTTTTAAACAGAAACGATCATTATGAACAGTACAATGATCGTTGTTAGGGAAAAAATCTCAAAACAAAAATTTTGTCCAAAACACAAAGTTTTAAAATAGGATTTTCAACTTATCACTGTAAAATCAGACTCTAAGAGGCTCAAAACAACGTAAACACATAGCAAGCTTTCTCGCATATTAAAACATAACAAAATATATAAAAAGATTATCAAAATCTTATGTATCAAGCCATAGTTCCAAAATTAAGTTTATACATATCATAACTCCAAATTATACAAATATACGTATCATCATTCAAATCTACAAACACACATTCATAACTACCCCAAGACTATCAACATACTCAAGCCTTCAACCAAAATGCATAAAAATGCTTATGAGAATCCACTGGCCAACCTGACAATTCTACTGCAATGTACGTGGACTTCAAGTATCAACAAGCTATCCACAAAACTATCAACAGCCTGAAAAATAATGCCAAGGGGTGAGCTGGCGACTCAGTAAATAAATAACTGCTAATACTAATCAAACACACATAGTACTTAAAATTCCAAATAGCACAAATCCAAATCCACACACACAACACACAAGGTTATATAGGCCCATCATTTACATTTAATCATCCACCACATTTTCAAACACACAAACCACAAATCACATATCACAAATTACAATTGCTAATAACAATTATCCTTGATAATTAGATAAATCATCTAAATGTATGGTTTAAGGAAAAAGTAACCCTATCAATCATACAATTCACATCTTTTTTTATTATCAAATCTTTCTCGTTGGTGCAACCTCTTGTTGCCCATTCACAATTAATCATTTTCCCCTCTTCACTTTTCTAGGTGTTCAATATAATTCATTTCAATTCCCCTTTTCACTTTTCTAGGGGTTTCATACACATTTTCATTCTAATACTTGGGTTACCAAACCTATCCACACACTTAGACAATTGAGCTCATTACCAAGCCAAACAATAACAATTAATCTAGTGACAATCTATCAATCATTTCATCACAATTAACCAATCCAAACATCAAAATTAATTTCATCTCAAAACAATCATTTCCTCATACAACCATCACCATTCACATTCATTCACAAATAATTTCGCTATCATTACACCATTTCACAATATTCATTCATAACAACAATTCCACTCCTCAAATCATTAAATATCAATATAGAAGTTATTCAAGTTAAGCAAAACACACAAGTAAATTATACAATTAGTATTAATAGCTATTTACTTACAAAATTAGATTCCTTTTCCCTTGTCTAAAGCTTGTGAAGGACCTCCCACTTCTTTATTCAAATTATCACCTCCTATAAACCAGATCAATCATACAAAACATAAACACTTCATACATAATCATAAATATGCATATCTATTTAATAAATTCCACTAAAGAAACTATAACCCCCTTAATAAACACCCACCAAAGCATAAAAACTAAGAACTACTCATAATCATCCTCTTCCTAATCAAACCCTTGCCAAAAACTTTATAATTAAACCAATTAAAAGAAAATAAAAACAATTAATTGAAGAAAACTTACCAATTACTAAGAATTATCTTTAAACTTTTCCCCTTCTCCTCTTCCTTTCCTTTTTCTTAAGCTCTCTACATCCTCTTCCCTTCCTAAAATTTCTACACATCCCACTAACTTAAGACACCCCTTTCTTATCCCCTTAAAAATCATTTTGTTTTATTAATATGATTTAAAATATTCTTATTGGATATTGAAAAGTTAATCTTTGACATTTTAACAAAAATTAAGGAAAATATCAAATTTCACCCCCACAAAAAATCTACTCCTCAAACCTCCTCCAAACTAATATTATCAACATATATATCCCTCCTACACTTGATTGTGATTAATGATGCATAACTAACAAAAATTAACAACACTAATCATGCTAATTAAATACTAATGCATGTATTTATTTATGGGGATGTTACATTGGCTATCAAAGAATTAATGTTCTTAGTTGAAGAACATTTATGAAGGGTATTTATAGCCAAAATACCCAAAACTAGCTGTTAGAAATAAACCCATAGGTGTCTCTAATGTCTAATTACTTTTGCATTAAATGCACTGAAATCTGTCAGATCGAGGGCACGGTTATGCTTGTCACGGGCACGATCTTTCCAACGGCTAGTTTTTTAGGATCTTCCTTAAATGTCATGGGGGAAACATCTTCAATCGCGGGCGTGATATGACCATTCAGAGGATGCCTTTGAGAATGGCTTTCTATTTGATTAAATCACGGTTACGATTTAACGTGTCACTGGTGCGACAGTAGTAACCAGAGAATCCTTAAAAAATTGGTGTTTCATCAAATCACAGGTGCGATTTGAATAGTCGCGGGTGCGATCTAAGCAAACAGACCCTTCGAAGTTTTCAGCTGAAGTCTTGGGCGCGATTTGCATTTCGCGGGCAAGATATGTCATTGGTCACGGGGAGATCTGAATATTGCGGGTGCAATATAATGTCACGGGCGCGATATCCCTAATCCCGGGCACGATTTACAAGAATAATCCAAAACTAGTTTAATAGTCAACCTACACACTTGGGAACTTTGTTAGACAAAGATAAAAGGTTGTTAAACTTAAAATAAGATGGATTGATGCCACTAAGGCCAACATGAAGAAATTTGTGGGGAATACAGAAACTAAAAAGAAGAGAGAAAGGGAAGAGAAGAAAGAGGAGAAACACGGACCGCCACCAATAAAGAAGAGGATTGAAGGGAAGTTTTATGGGGTCATAACAGGGGGAAACCCACTAATAGAACCGCCAAAGAAGAAGCAAAGGCAACAAGTGTTCACCATCGACACCAACTTCCCTGGAGTATCCTTTGATCACATAAATTCCGCTCATGTGAAAGAGCCACATAATGATGCACTAATAATTGAAGCCATGATAGGGGAATATTGGGTGTGTAGACTGTTAGTAGATGAGGGAAGTACAGTCAACCTGATGACCAAAAAGGCATACTTGACTATTAAAGGGGAACTAGCGGCTCTAAAACTAGTAAAAAAGTCACTCGTTGGATTAGGCAGTAGACCAATACAATCGATAGGGATAATAAAAATGGAGATGCAGTTTGGCTAGGATCCTGGCCCTACCAAGACAATAAAGGTACCTTTTAATATTGTTGACATGGATTTGGCTTATAATGCTATATTGGGTAGACAATGAAAATCCCAACCCTTAAAGAGCCAATGGTGATCAGAGAAAATCAGGAAGCATCCCAGAAGTGCTATATGGTAGTCGAAGGAGGAAGGGAAGAGTCGCTCAGTATTGAACAGATCATGACTCCTCACACAGGAGAAAAAAGAGCAGAGCCTGGTGATGTAACAAAAGAGTTTGGGAAGACAAAAGCCAAAGTGAAGATTGGGGGACGAATTAAGCAGCAAATTAAAAAAGGAGTCACTGATGTTCTAATGGACAATCAGGACTTGTTCTCAACAGACCTAAGGGAGATAAAAGGTGTAGACGTAAGCAAAATCACACATAAGCTCGCGGTTGACCCAATGGCAAAATAAGTGAGGCAAAAGAAGAGGAATTTCAGTGTGGAGAAATAGAGAATAATAGTAGAAGAAGTGAAAACGTTAGAAAAAGATGAATTCATAGAGCCAATACAGCATACAGACTGGTGTGCCAATGTAGTGCTAGTCAAAAAGCCTAACAGTAAACACCTGATGTGTGTGGACTTCACAGATCTCAATAAGGCTTGCCCAAAAGATAATTTCCCACTGCCATGTATAGACCAACTAGTTGATTCAACAGCAGGTCATGAGCTTTTTTGAATTGTGGATACGGCTAATGGGTATCACCAAATCCCAATGAGCCAAGCCGATAAAAGCAAGATAGCCTTTGTCATTGATGGGGGAACCTATTGTTACAGAGTAATGTTGTTTGGGCTAAAGAATGCAGGTGCTACTTACCAGCGGTTAATGAATTACATGTTCTAAGAGCAGATTGGAAGAATGATGGAGGTTTATGTAGATGATTTGATCATTAAAAGTAAAAGGGAAGAAGACCATCCGAGAGACCTTAGAGAAGTATTCAACATTTTCAGAAAGTTCGGAATGAGGCTGAATCCGAAAAAATGTGCCTTTGGGATAAAAGCAAGAAAATTCTTAGGGTTCATGGTCTCTGAGAAGGGGATAGAGGCTAACCCAGAGAAAGTACAAGCTATACTTGATATGAAGCAGCCGAAGAATGTGAAGGAAGTCCAGAAGCTTAACGGTCGGATAACAGCACTGGGTAGATTTATGTCTTATAGAGCAGTGAAATCTTTACCATTTTACCAGACCTTCAGAAATGTGAAAAAGTTTGACTGGATAGAAGAATGCCAAAAAGCTTTTGAAAAGCTCAAAGAATTCTTATCTTCACCACTAGTCTTAAGTAGGCCCATACCTGGCGAGCGGCTATACTTGTACCTTGCTGCCACTGAAGAAGCAATTGCTAGTGTGTTGATCAGAGAAGAAAATGAGGAACAAAAGTCGATCTATTATGTCAGCAGAGTACTAAAAGGGTCGGAGCTCAGATATCCGGTTATAGATAAATTGGAACTGGCGGTTGTTGAGGCTTGTAAGAGGCTGAAGGCCTATTTTCATGCTCATACTATAGTGGGGAGAACGAATATGCTACTGAGAAAAGCCTTGGAGTGCCCAGAGGCATCCGGGCGGCTGGTTAACTGGTTAATCCAACTAGGAGAACATGATGTAAGATATAAACCAAGAGCCACACTAAAAGCATAGGTCCTCACGGATTTTGTGGCTGAAATGGGGGGAGATAAGGAGGAGCAGATAAATGACAATATGCTAGAGAAATGGGAGCTATATGTGGATGATGCAAGCAATGAAAAAGGAGCAAGAGCCGGAGTCCTTCTAATAGGACCAGGTAAAATCCAAATCATCTATTCACTAAAACTTATGTTTAAAGCAACTAACAACCTAGCTGAATATGAAGCTATGATAGCCGGCCTATCGCTGGCAGATAAAGTAAAAGCAGAAAACCTGGTGGTATACAGTGACTCTCAATTGGTGGTAAACCAAGCAAATGGCAAATTCATTGCAAAAGAGCCGCTAATGATAAAGTGTCTTCAGAAAGTGAGGAAGCTGCTACAAAGGATCACAGAGAGGGGTGGCAAGGTCGAAATATGTCAAATCCCTAGAGAGGTGAATAGGGAAGCAGATTTGTTGGCCAAAGCGGCGACTGAAGGGGCAGAAGCTTTCCATAAAATCCCATTAAGGGAAGAATTGACCGGTCCAAATGTTTAAATAGAGGAGGTCTTGGAAATAGCAGAAGTGGCTGAATGGATGAAACCCATTATCGCCTACAAAACAACAAGAGAGTTTTCAGATGACAGGAAAGAGGCATAAATGTTGCAAGCAATTGCTTCACTTTACCATTATCAACATGGAGTTCTGTTCCTAAAAGCCGGATCTCACCCTTGGTGCCAGTGTGTGTTAGTAGGAGATGGTCTACTCCTAATGAAGGAGATTTATAAGGGTATTTGCGGGTCACATGAAACAGCCCCTACATTGGTCAGAAAAGCACTCCTTCAAGGGTATTACTGGCCAACCATGTATAAAGATGCATAGGGATTGGTGGAAAAATGTGACAAGTGCTAGAAGCATGCTAAAGTGAGCCACCTGCCGGGTAGTTATCAGTCACCAATTGGAAGCCCCTGGCCCTTTGCCATATGGGGAATGGACAACCTTGGTCCTTTCCTACAAGCATCTGGCCAAAGAAAGTTCTTGATTATAGTAATGGATCATTTAACGGAGTGGATAGAAGCCATGCCAGTACCCACCATCACTGAGGAAAAAATTGTGAAGTTCTTTAGAAATGAGTTGATCTGTAGGTTTGGCATCCCCCACACCTTGATTACAGATAATGGAAAGTAGTTTGATTGTGAAAAATTTTGAAGCTTTTATGGTAACTTGAATATACAGCTACACTTCTCATCCGTGGCATACCCGCAAACCAATGGCCAAATAGAAAATGCCAATAGAACTCTGCTAGAAGGGATAAAGAAGCGGCTAGATGATTTGAAAGGCGACTTGGTAGATGGACTCTACAATGTACTTTGGGCCTATAGAACAACTCCAAGGAAAGCTACTGGAGAATCCTCTTTTCGCTTGGATTATGGCATGGATACAATGATCCCTACAGAGATAACATTCCCACCCTGGAGTGTGTTAAATTATAACGAGGAGGAAAATGAAATGTCAGTAAAGGTTAATAATGATCTGTTGCAAGAGAGAAGGGAACAAGCCGCTATACGGGCAGATGCATATAGACATCAAGCCGCCAGATATCACGATAAAAGAGTAAGAGTCAAACACTTTAAAGTGAGAGACTTAGTCCTACGTTGAGCAGATGTGGGAAAAGGTGAAACAGGAGTAGGAAAGCTTGGGGCAAATTGGGAAGGTCCTTTTGAGATAATGGAAGTACTCGGCAAAGGGGTATACAAACTGGCAAATCTTGACGGCATTGTCCTACCTAGGACCTGGAATGCCGTACTATTGAGAAAACACTATCAGTAATTGTAGTTGTCACCTTCACAGTTATCAATGACAAGGTTTGGGTTCTAACAATAATTCATCTTTATTTTTATCCAGCACAACACCTATCAACACACCATAAGAGGCTTCAAACAGCCCAAGCGAAGAGGCCAAGTCCTATCAACCCGCCATAAGAGGCTTCAAACAGCCTAGGTGAATAGGCTAAGTCCTACCAACAGACTTCAAACAGTCATAAAAAGGCTTTGAAAAGCCCAGGAGCGGACTCTAAGGCATACCTAATAACTATTAGAACTTTCAAAAAACTCAAGAGGCAAAATAAAAAAAAAAACTCAAAGGCACAAAAAGTTTTACAAAAAATAATCCCATTGAAAGACGTAATATTGTTCAATAAAATATTCAAAGAGAATTACAAAATTAAGTAATCTACAATATGAACCTCAGTCTCCTAGTTTCCTCCTTGGCCGGCCTGCATACCACCGTCATGCGCGACAGTATTGCCATCGACTAAAGGGTGAGCATCAGCCTGGGTAGAAGGAACAACAGAAGTCTCCCCTTGTTCAGAAGCAGGAGGTAAAATTTCTTTAGCATGAGGAGGAATTTGAGCCGGATTCTCAGTAATAGTAGGAGGAGTCAAAGGTGTATAATCAAAATGAGAAAGAAGCACGTCATCATCATCACCTTCATCATCCTCGTCATCTTCATCAACAATATCATCCATCCCAATAGCATTTGCACAGTTGTACCAAACCTTGTTGGAAAGTGCATTTGATGTCAATCTCTGCAAGTTGGGAGGAGACAAAAGAAGCTTTGCTGAAGTGGTCCAAGCTCACTCGATCCGCTTTAGGCAGGTTAGGATTTAACTTTATAGCCGTTCGTGCCTCTTCAACCATCCTCTTCCGGCAAGCTTTATAAAAAGCGACAAGCACCCGGTTGGTGAAAAGCTTGGTAGTCTCTTACTCCTTAAGCCAATCTCCAATAACTCCACCTCTCTCTGAAATAAGAGCACCATTAGATGACTTCAGCTCAGCATTTGCCTGCTCTAATTCAGCTTTGAGCCACTCCAATTTAGTTTTGACCTGCTCCATCTCTCCATATTTATGTTGAAGCTCCTTATACATCTTTCGCTGCTGCTCCAACTCACCAGCAAGCTAAGTATTTTCAGCCTCCTTACCCTTCAACGACTTGGCAGCAGCAACAATGGCCAGATCCTTACTTTAACTTCCTTAAGTGCCTTTGTCAACCTAGCGTTGGCTACGCTGCTTGATTTAAAGGCATTAACATAAGCCACTCTAAGAGCTTCAAGGTGTTGAAGAGCCTAGAATACATACCAATGGAAATATGTAAATAATAAACATATAAAATTATTAAAAAATTAATAGTCAAAATACAATACTTATAGAAAAGCAGAGCTTGCGGGTTCCCCTAGAAGTTTCATCTTAAGAATAGCCCGTACTTTCACCATGTCCTTAGGGAGGCAAGCTAGCTCAAAAAATCACCTAGCTACGCCATCACTTTCCATAAAAATCCACATACGATTGGCATAAAGCCAATCATCAGGAAGAACAGGCGCTCCAGACGCTTCACAAAAAACCTTCCTCAAGATATAAGGCCACGCAACACCATCATTGCATAATGAAGAGTCGTCAAATTGAGGAATAACAGTAGAGGAACCCCCTCTCTTAACGGTAACAAATGCATCTGATGAATATGCATGAGCCACCCCTGGTAAAGAAATGACAATGAGCAGATGGTAGTGCTGATAGGAATAGGTACAACCAGAGAGGCGGTAGAAGTAACCGCACCAGCAGCATCAGACATTAAGTCGCTACCACTTGTGATGGTAGAAGTAACAGGGGCAGCACCAGTGGCATCAATTACTATCCCAATGCTAACAACAGGAGCTAATACGACAGTAGTTACAGCACAAGAAATCCTAGCTCTCTTAAGGTCTGATTTTTCTGCTCTGCTACTCCATTGGATTGGGGAGAGTGTGGTGGTGTCACTTCATGAATAATACCATGTTGTGCACATAATTCACCAAATGGTTCAACATATTCACCACCACGATCACTTCTCACCATCTTAAACTTTTTATTAAGTTGGGTTTCAACTTCCTGCTTATAGAGAATAAATTTCTCTATAACTTCATCTTTATTTTTAAGTAAATATACATAGCAATATTTTGTACTATCGTCAATGAAGGTGATAAAATATTTATTCCTTCTAGTTTGTACAAATTTTAAATCATAAACATCACTATGTATTAAATCAAGTGGTTCTGTATTTCTTTCAATAGATTGAAATGATGACCTTGTTAATTTTGCCTCAACACAAATTTCACATTTATGATTATGATCAATGTGAAAAGCAGGAATGTGCTCTAAGTTAATTAGTCTACGCAAAGTATCATAATTAACATGTCCAAGTCTACCATGCCATAAATTAAATGA
>CANYLF011312992.1:0-10517 GCA_948193215.1 Bocquillonia castaneifolia | reverse complement strand
TAATAGGTTATACTTGGCCATACCTTTGGAGTATCGATTTTTGGAGTGTTTCATTATACTAGCCTCGAGGATCAAGTAATTTTTTAAAATTTTTATTTTATTTTCACTTGAATTTGTACTTGCTGTGTTTATATGGTATTTTAAAAAAATTTATATATGTATTCAATTTGAATAGGTTATATTTATATACTTCTTTAGGAGTTTTGATTGAGGCGTGTGGACTTTTAGTTGCCGTAGCGGTAAGTTTTGTTAATTTAATTTCATGATGTGAATAATAGTTTTAATTTTTATGGCCTGAACTTTAGGACATTTTTCAAATATAGCCCCAACTTCAAAAAGTTTCAGTGAGTACCTTGTACTATTCGACTTGATTCAAATATAGCCAACTCGATTTTGGCATGTGTTTTGGCTGACGTGGTTGGCTGATGTGGCTTTTTTTCTCCACCTGGCCTGCCACATAGACGTGGCTGCATACATGGCAGGCCAGGTGGAAAAAAATAGCCACGTCAGCCAAAACACATGTCAAAATCGAGTTGCATATATTTGAATCAAGTCGAAAAGTACAAGGTACTGATTGAAACTTTTTGAAGTTGGGGCTATATTTGAAAAATGGCCTAAAGTTCAGGCCATAAAAGGCTATTGGGCCTTTTTTTAAGGATTGCTTTCAGGCCTCGTACGTTGATTCTACGCCGGATTCTTACTTCAACGGCAACTCGACGTATGTTTTATTTTATGCATTTGTATGGTTTTCCATCTAGAGCTGCAGTAGAACTCTTTGATTTGGATTTGTTTTGAGATGTCGTTGGTCGATATTTATTTTATATGATTATCAGGCTGTGTAATAATGATTATATTATTGATATTTTGTGAGTGGTGTGATTAGTGAGATTCCAGTTTGATATGTTGGATATTATACTATACTAAGTTTGAAATGGTATTTATATATTTTATGGAGTGTTTTATATATTGAGATTGGTATATTCTATTTATATTTGTTAGTATTATGGATCAAAGGCTTGCTACGGGTTTCGATAGCATGTAGCTTTCCCGTTCCCTAGCACCGGTCATGTACCCCGGGTTTGGGTCGTGACAAAGTTGGTATTAGAGCTATTGGTTTTATTATATAGATATAATTATGTAGAATGTTAGAGTCTTTCTTGAAACTATTGCAACATAGGATTCGTATGTCCTTGTCAAGTTTTCCTTGCTTTTAGATTTCAGCGTTCCGTTATAAATTATATTGTTGTTATATTATACGTGTTTTGTTTTTAGTATGCCGCCCAGAAGACGTAGAAATGTACAACCACCATAGGCTAATCAGGAAGATGATGTTGAATCACAGCATGGGGAAATTCCTCTCGAAGGGGAGGAAACTGAACAACCTAGATGCAAAGGTAGATCGAGGAATCCAAGGACGGCCAATGCGCCGAAGATGAACAGAAACGGGATGAAATACCCGAACAACCGGCACAAGGATTTGTAGGAGTTGACCCGGTTACTTTAAAGGCTATGGCTAGGGGGATTGCACAGGCTTTTCACTAGCCTAGACAGATGTTTGATTTAGAGTCCATTAGAACTTTTGCTAGGTCATTCAGAGTACCTTTTGATGGAACATGAGATCCTTTAGATTTTCTGAATGTGCTGCGTAATCGGGTGAATTTTGGAGGAACTGAGGCGCAGAGGATGAGGATGGTGGAAACTTGTATGGAGCGAGAGGCTCTGGATTGGTTTAATGCTGCTATCAGACTAGTTATACAAACCATCACCTATGAGGAGTTTGAGAGGAGGTTTGAACAGCATTATATGTATTTACCTTATCAGATGCAGCACATGGAACAATTTATGAATATCTTCAAGGGGAGAGATGAGACCGTGACTGATTCCACTAACAGGTTTTAGAGGTTGACCAGGTTTGCAGGCTCAGTGGCCCAGGACCAGGAATAACTGATACACCTATATGTGGCAAGGTTAGGCCTAGAGTATGCCAGTATGAGGACTCAGGGTCAGGATCTGGATTCTGTGTATGTGGAGGCTGTGTCTATTGTGCAGAGGCTTTCGAGACCTTGTACAGGACCTGGATCTTTTGGTGCTGGTAGTTCTAGATCCGATAGTCAGAGCAGTGGATATGAAGGACAGTTTAATAGGGGTATGCAGCAATACTAGGTGACTTTTCAGGTAGGATCTAGTGGAGACTAGATTGGTTATGCTCAACGGATTCTTCAGCTTCTCATAAGCATGGCAGAGGGAGACATAGTAGACCTAGACATAGCAGTTTATTCTTCAGAGCCGGTAGCAGCAGTAGTGGACAGAGTGTCGGTTACGGTAGTGCTAGTTACAGTAGTTCTAGTTTCGGCTCTAGTTCTTATTTGATTTATGGAAGAAACCATCAGGGACCATGTCATTTAGCCCCTAATTCATGTTGTAGATGTGGACAGCCAGGGCATTATACGAGGCATTATTAGATTTATCCTTCCTCGAACCAAACTCAGTTTCATTTAGCTTCTACAGCATCTAGTGTGGGTCAGCCACCATCACAACTACGTCCTCAGTGCACTACTCCCTTCAGAGGAGGACTTTATCAGACGGGTCCTTTCTAGAGTTGATTTCAGATGACCGGCCAACAGGGCCGAGGATTTGGGGGAAGAAATGGAGGCATATTTGGTGGTCGAGATGGTGGTAGAGGTACAGGGTAGGCATCTACTTCATAGCAGAGTGGAGGCCTGGCTAAAGTTTTCACACTCACTCCACAGGATGCTCAGACGTCGAATGCAGTGGTGGCATGTACTATTTCAGTATGTGGTGTAGATGCTTTTGTCTTATTTGATCCTGTTGCTACCCATTCTTTTATTTCTCCTACGTTTGCATCGAGAGTTAGTTGTGAGGGGACTAGGATGTTGACTCCATTGTCATTGGCTACTCCTTTAAGTGAGGTCTTGGTTACTAATGTCATTTTTCTGATGTGTTCTGTAAAGATCGAAGATAGAGAGCTGATGGAATAATTGATACTTCTAGATATGATAGATTTTGATGTAATCCTGGGAATGGATTGGCTATCCCAACATTATACTACCTTGGATTACAGAGTAAAAGAAGTGATATTCAAAATACCCGGTGAGGAAGATTTAGAATTAAAGGTGAGAAATCTGGAAGGCCTCAAAATCTAATATTTACTATTACTACTAGAAAGCTGATTAGGCAGGGATGTCAATGATTTCTAGCAATGGTCAGAGACACAACGGTTACCAATGGAGATGTGAGTGAAGTTCCAGTGGTATGTGAGTATTCGGATGTATTTCTAGAGGAGTTACCAGGGTTACCACCTGATAGAGAGATAGAGTTTTGTATTAATGTGATTTCAGGAACTGCTCCTATATCTATACCTCCATATCGAAAGGCTCCAGCAGAGTTGAAGGAGCTTAAGGAGCAATTACAGGAGTTGTTGGATAGTGGTTTCATCAGGCCTAGTATTTCTCCTTGGGGTGCACCTGTCTTGTTTGTGAAGAAGAAGGATGGCACCCTCAGACTCTGTATTGATTACAGAGAGTTGAACAAAGTGACGATCAAGAACAGATATCTTTTGCCATGCATTGATGACCTGTTTGATAAGCTTCAGGGAGCCCTGTGTTTTTCTAAGATCGACTTGAGGTCGGGATATCACTAGTTGAAGATCAGAGAGGCGGACATTCCTAAGACAGCATTTCGCACCAGATATGGTCATTACGAGTTTTTGGTAATGTCCTTTGGGCTGACTAATTCTCCTGCAGCCTTCATGGATTTGATGAACAAGGTATTCATACCATTTTTGGATATATTCATGATAGTCTTTATTGATGATATTTTAGTGTATTCGAGGAGTGCAGAGGAACATGAACAACATCTGAGATTGGTGTTGGAGACTTTGAGAAGAGAGCAGTTATATGCTAAATTATCAAAGTACAAATTTTGGCTTGACAGTATGACTTTCTTAGGACACGTAGTGTCTAAGGAAGGTATACAAGTGGATCCAAAGAAGATAGAGGCAGTGCTAGATTGGCCCAGACCAACTACAATCACTGAGATCAGAAGCTTTTTAGGTTTGACAGGTTATTACAAGAGATTTGTACAGGATTTCTCTCAAATTGCAACACCATTAACAAAACTAACTCAGAAGAATGTCAGGTTTGAGTGGAATGAAGCCTATGAGAACAGTTTTTAACTATTGAAGGAAAGGTTGACTACAGCACCTATGTTGACTTTACCTTCTGGAGTTGATGGCTTTGTAGTATATTGTGATGCTTCACGAGTGGGGTTAGGGTATGTGTTGAAGCAGAATGGGTGTGTAGTAGCCTATGCTTCTAGACAGTTGAAGAATCATGAGAAGAATTACCCTACCCACGATTTGGAGCTAACAGCAGTGGTATTTGCCTTGAAGATTTGGAGACATTATCTATATGGTATACCCTATGAGATATATATGAATCACAAAGGTTTGAAGTATATATTTCAGTAGAGTAACCTGAATATGAGGCAGGTTAGGTGGTTAGAGTTGCTGAAAGATTATAACTATTCAATTTTGTATCAGTCTGGAAAAGCAAATGTGGTAGCAGATGCTTTGAGCAGGAAATCAGCTGGAAGTCTTGCCCATATCAGTGTATAGAGGAGACCCTTGTACAGAGAGATAGATTAGTTGTTTGATCAAGGTTTGCAGTGGTGGTTAGACACATCTGGATGTCTACTAGCACAATTCTGAGTCAGATCTGTATATTTAGACAGGGTAAAGGAAGCTTAGTTCGGGACCCAGAGTTATAGAAGATATTTACACAAGTACAACAGGGTGCAACTGAAGAGTTTAAAATTGATGGTAAAGGTATGTTAAGGATGGGTAACAGAGTGTGTGTTCCGAAGGTTGATGATCTGCAGAAGGAAATTATAGAAGAAGCATATTATACACCTTATAGCGTGCATCCTGGTGCAACCAAAATGTATCATGATCTGAAAAGCATGTACTGGTGGAGTGGAATGAAGAAGGACATGGCAGACTTTGTGTCTAGATGCATGACATGTCAGAAAGTGAAATTAGAGCATCAGAGACCCTATGGGTTATTACAGTCATTACTTTCCTAAATGAAGTGGGATATGATCACGATGGACTTTATGACTGGATTACCCCGTACTCGAAATGAATTTGACTCTATTTAGGTTATTGTTGATAGACTGACCAAGTAGGCTCATTTTATACCTGTAAAGAAGACCTATACTGTGCAGAAGTTAGCCGAACTGTATATCTCAGAAATTGTACAGTTACATGGAGTTCCAAAGTCGATTGTTTCAGATAGAGGCGCTAGTTTTACTTCGATGTTTTGGAGAGAACTGCAATCAGCTTTGGGAACTAGATTGAACTTTAGCATAACTTTTCATCCACAGACGGATAGACAGTCAGAGAGGACTATACAGACTCTAGAGGATATGCTACGGATGTGTGCTATGGATTTTGGAAGATATTAGGATCTGAATATTCCATTGATAGAGTTTGCTTATAATAATAGCTATCATGCTAGTATTGAGATGACACCGTTTGAAGCACTGTATGGCAGGAAGTGTAGATCTCCATTGTGTTGGGATGTTGGTGAGAAATAGCCTGAACTAGTTTAGATTACTTCAGAGAGAGTTCCATTGATACAGTATAGGTTAAAGACTGCATTCAGCAGGTAGAAGAGCTATACAGATCCGAAGAGGAAAGATGTTTCTTTCAATGTTGGAGACTGGGTGTTTTTGAAGGTGTCACCTATGAAAGGTGTAATGAGATTTGGTAAGAAGGGTAAACTAGCACCGAGGTACATTGGTCCATATCAGATCTAGGCTAGAGTTGGCGAGGTGGCGTACAGATTGACTTTGCCACTAGAGTTATCCAGAATTCATCCAGTATTTCATGTGTCGATGTTGAGGAAATACATATCAGATCCTTCACATGTGATTCAGACTGATGATGTTGAGATTGGAGAGGAGACTGATGATGTTGAGATTGGAGAGGATCTAAAATATGATGAGTGTCCAGTAGCTATCATTGATCATCAGGTGAGACAGCTACGACCCAAATCAATCCCGCTAGTGAAAGTGGTGTGGAAGAATCATTCTGTTGAGGATTGTACCTAGGAGTTAGAGCATGACATGCGAGATCAATTTCCTCACGTGTTTCAACAATAAGGTATATTTTAAATTTGAGGAAGAATTTTCTTAAGGTGGGGAGAATGAAATACTCATGATTTTTAGCCGTAATTTTATCCGAATTAATTTACTTTAATTCAGGATTAATTAATTGAGTTCAAAATTAAATTTATTTTTCCACAATTTAATTAATTAGTCCGGGATTAAATTAAATGGATTTAATCTTTGGAAATTAAAAATGGTAGTTCAGGATGCTATTTTAATATAATTTTCTACATGAAAGTGTTAAAATATTATACGAAGCCATATTTAAAATTTGAGATCAATCCAAGTTCGGGATGAGAAGTAATTGAAGAAAAGCACTAAACTGAAAATTAAAAACTTTAGTTTATATACATACACCTACAGTTGGGCTTAATTGAAAGCTAGAAAGTTTACGAAAATAACTATTCAAGCCATCAGATTTCTCTCAACTTGCTATAGTGACCCGAAACTTATCACTATCCGTTCTCCCTCTTCTGGCCACCTTTTCAAGCAATTCAAGAGCCTAAATTATAGTACTCAGAGAGACCTACCCACACGTACTAATAATTGCAGCAACCGTTGATGGTGGAGAGAGAAATGAGCTTCACAAAGTTTGGTAGGGGCGGTCATCTTCGTTCAAGCTCCTCCGGTGGTTGTTGATCAAAATTGACACTAGGGAATTGTAGATCATGAAGAGTAGTGTGATTTAGAGTCTTGAATCATAAAAAATGGAGCTGATTTGACGGTGAATGAAGACTTTGAAATTCCCAGAACTGACGGCATAAATCTCTCCGATCTGGCCAACTGGTGGCATTTTTCAGTGCGTGGTGATTGGATTCATGCTCCTGAGTGAATTGCGCCACTATCTGGAGCTTCGGGCCGTCAATAGCCGTTGTGGATGACGGCGCGTGAAGCTCACACGCCGCCACTGACGGTGGCGGTGGGTCCCACTCCGGTGAGCCTCCAAAATATTTTTAAAAAATACTATAAATTATTTCGGATAACTTTTATAAAGACTAGATAGGCAAATAATGTGTAGATTTTAAATTAAAAATCCCAGAAGTTATAACGCGGTGTGCGGAAATCCCAGAAATGCGTGTTAGGTGTCTAATTTATATGTTTAATCTTTAAATATATTATTAGGATGTTAAATAAGTTATATTAAGATCGACTTGGTATTTAATTGAGTAAGTAGACCGGTCGAATATTTAATCGGACTGTAAATCGAGTTAAGATGATAAGTATATCGGATTAATACAAAGGATATTAATTGGTAGTGATGGACATTAAATAAGTATTATTTGATAAATTTAATGATGTGATAAGTTTGATATATAAATTATAATAAAATATTATTTATTATTGCTGAAGTATCTGTGATGATAACTCCGGGTAATCGGGTAGGCCCGGTATGTGATGTTGAGTATAGAAGTGCATTTGCTTGCAGAAATTGGCTCCGCTACGGTGGAGAGATATCCAATTTACAGAGGAAATGCAGTCAAAATTTTGGTAGAACTTTCTTATAAAACGTGTCATCGGGATTAGACGTTAGAAATATAAGTTACGATTACTATTATAGTTAAGCCGATGTGTGTACGACGTGTTTATATAAAATTCTAGAATTTCTAAGAAATTAGGATTTATTCATTATTCTGAGTCTTTGTTACTATTTATATATTCTGTAGATAATCTGAGAGACTGAGGAGGTCCGAGTACGTCAGGAGCGCACATAGGTAGCCCATTCTACTTGTCAGTTAATTTCATATTTATGATATTGCTCGTAGAAATTAAAGCATTATTATACATATTTGTGATTATATTTCTGATTATTAATATCTATTATAATTATTAAATATACATTCATATTTATATCAAATCATATAGTTATCATGCATATGTGGTATTGGAAATTTATTATATATGTTTATATTACATATCTATTATGCATATGATATGATGTGATGGAATGAATATACTTCTGTGATTCTATGCTTGTGGACGGAGGATAGTTGTGGAACGAGCTACCTGATAGGTGTCATCAGGCTGTGTGCACACAGGAGTCAGGTATTGTAGACAAGGAGGTTTTGCCTCAGAGCCTGAGCCATGACTAGCAACTATGGCACTGTTCGTTCAGCTGCAGGCTGAAGTGGTAGTCGCCACCCGAACCGGCATCTGGAATGTCTTACACGGTGTACATCCCAATTCCTCTTAAGAATATGAAGGATGCATTGACCCCAGAGATTCAAGGATCGGACTTATCAATTCTCGGACGTGATTCTTTACCCAATACTCCTTGTATTATCCCAACCTTCATTCCTTCTAACAAAGCAATAAAATACATAACAATTTATAACCTACCTTTTACACATATACATGCAATAGTGAGTTTCTATTAACAAACAAAAGTTAATTTTAAGGATTACCAACCATTAATTAGGGTTAATTTACATGCAAAAAGTGATAAGGAACACATAACACATAAACACGGCAATAAAACCTAGGGTTTCTACCATTTAAGACCTAAAGTGATTACTAAAAAGCATTAATTAACCAATTACATGCATAAACACTTCTAAATAATTACCAAAGAAAGTTCAGAAGCTTACCTCATCGGTGTATTCCACATGAAAGCTACTATTTATCCATTTACAGACACGTACACAACCATTCCAAGCATAACACCACAGAGGAACAACAAACAGAGGGCAACGCCATTCAGGAGACTGGCGTTTAGGCCCAACGCCACTTGCCCATAGGTGTTTGGGCTCAACGCTACTCCTGCTTAAGGCGTTGGTGACCAGAGAGCATGCAACATGCACGATTTGAAAGAAAATGCAACTTTTAGGGTTTACCAAGCCCCAAAAACATACATACAGAGATGAAAACTCATGGATCAAGCATCAAAACGCATAAAAATGCATGAAACATGGCAAAACAACCTAGATCTAATCAAGGCATGATTAAAAACAATAAAGATGTGCTGACCTCAAGGATCCATTAGTGATTTTAAAGATGCAAAACATTGTCTTAGTGTTAATATGTTTGCTAAGTGCTTTATAGGTGATGGATGCATATCAAATGCATAAGAATAGTTGATGAAGATGACCAAGGGATATTGATGAAGTTTTAGAGTGTTTTACGAGTGATAATGAGTAGTGCAAAGTGGTGATGAAGAAGTGATGGATAGGTTTGGTGAAATGCGAGTGATAATGATGGAATTCTTAATGGTATTCAAAGTGTTATATATGAAGATTGTGTATGATCATGAAGAATGATAATGTGATGTCCAAACCAATAAAGGGGCCAGAAGATTACTTGACATAAGATGTGGCCACACCTTAACAATCAAAAGATCACTTGTCATAAGACGTGGTCATGCCTTAACGATCAGGAGATCACTTGTCATAAGACTTGGTCACACCTTAACAATGGTAATGAGCTATGATGAGTGTTTTAGTTTAGGTGGATAGGTTCAAGTGTAAACCTTATTAAAACACTTGGGATAATGGTGTTTAGTTTAGGTGGATAGGTTCAAGTGTAAACCTTATTAAAACACTTGTGATAATGGTGTTTAGGTTAGGTGGATAGGTTCAAGTGTAAACCTTAATAAAACACTTGGGTTAATTGGTGAGAGTTTGTGAGTTAAAAGTTAAAGACATAGATTAAGAAGATGAAATATGTCATGGGCTACTTAAACCTACAATTTATACGCATTGGACATGGTATATTGAAAGTTTAGGACTTAAGGAAAACTAAATGTGCAGAGTCAATTTTGGATGGGCTGTATTAAACAAATTAACTATAGTAATTGGGCAATAAATAAATAACAAATTATATATGGATTGAAAGCCCAATATGTCTAGTATTCAGAAAAATTTTTATTTGAATTTTTGGAGTTAAAAAATTAAAGATATGAATTTTTGAGTGATTTATGATCTTGTTGTCAGACAAGGGACTGAACACATAGGTTGTCTTAAAACTTATACCAAAAATTGTATAAAAATAATTTGAACTTGAAATTTGGTAGGGTTGTAGCTTTGGAAGTCTACTTTTCAATGCAAAAATCGGTGGAGCATTTTGAATTTTCTAAAATGAGATATTTTTATTTGAATATAGACTACTCCAACTACAAGTCACATGCTTTAGGCGTCCATTGTTTGAATTATTGTAAAAAATCTACAGATCTCCAGAAAACGTGCCATATATTATTGAAAAGGTATGGATGTCTAGTTTCTAAAAAAAAGGAATCATAATTTTTCAACAATCATAGCTGGAGATATTGAATTTTGAAGGAGACATGCTACATTTGTCAAGCAAGCTGGCAGCCTTGAAGAATGGAGCCTCACCAA
>CANYLF011312917.1:0-10336 GCA_948193215.1 Bocquillonia castaneifolia | reverse complement strand
GCAATAGAAAATTGTCAAAAATATTTTTAATATCTGATTCTATGTTTGCATAACTAAAAAGCTAAAACATTGCATGAATAAAAGAAATGGTTATAAGACCTAATTCTTTCTATTTCTCTTGCTTCTCTTGTCTTGCATCGTATCCTCAGAAGTTGCATTTAATCTTGTTCCTCCACCACCGCTTGCTCTATTTGCTTCATCTCTATTACTTGCAACCACCAGCACATCACCTCTTTCTCTTTCATCAGAGAGATCAGCTTGCATGTCATGCCAAAACTAGTAATCGACATATGTTTCATCATTTAGGTCATGGAAGACAGTCCAAGCTTTATAGGACGAATTTGCACTCACCAGATCAATCCAGGCCTTGAAATAATCATCCATGGTGACAGTCGGGTGAAGCTCAAGTTCCTCTGGATGGTTCGACCAACCCAATGATCATGGATATCTCTCAAGAAATAGGCGGTAATAGCATAAGGGGCAAAGATAGGAATGGCACCTGGAATTTCTTACACCATTCCATATTGAAATACCAAGAGGGGGGTGAATTGGTACGGAATTAAAAAATAATAAAACTTAAGAAAAGAGTTTAGATGAACTAGAATGAACACAAAAGAAGTTTATAGTGGTTCGGACTTAACTCGTCCTACATCCACTCTCCCAAAGACCTCTTTGGGGTTCCACTAAACCATAATGGTTATACAAGGGATTTCAAGGCTATCCCAAACCTTTACAATGAAGATTTCAATAGGCTATCTTCAACTTTTGCAAGAGAGTTTCTAATGGCTAACTCAAAACGTGTTTTCCCAACTCTCAAAGAATTGACACTAGTGTAGTGGATAAATTCACTCAACTCAAGCAATAAATGCTCTAGTGTTCTAGCTACCCAATACCAAACAAAGAATTGATTACAAAGAAGAGAATTAAAAATGCAAGAGATTGGCTCTCAAAGAATTAATGTCCTTCTTTGAAGAACATTTTATGACAGGTATTTATAGCCAAAATACCCAATCCCAACTGTTAGAAATAAGATCACACTCATCTCCAATGTTCAAATACTTTTGCATTTAATGTCTGAAAAGCGTCTGGTCGCGGGGGCAATATAGCAGTCGCAGCCACGATATTCATAAAATACTCCAACGGTCGAATTTATCCTGACATCGCTAAGGCGATCATGAGTCTCGCTGGCGTGATGTGGCTTGAAAGACATTTTATGCTCCATTGGTCACGGGAGCGACCACGGTCATCGCGAGGGCAACCAAGAGCTCCAAAAGAAGTAGTAGGTCCTCGATTTTGGGCCTTCATGCCGTGATCCTAGGTCACGGGGGTGATGTATCCATCGCGGCATCATCCTCAGATTTTCACAACCTACTAGAACTTTTGCACCTCGACGCGAGGCTTGTTTATCGCGGGGGAAAGAAACATCACGGGGGCGATGTATCGTTGTCGCGGGAGCGAATTACAGGTCCATATACAAAATGTTGAAATTACTTTTTGAAACTTATCCTGCACACTTAGAAGCTTTATCAAACATAAATATAGGGTTGTTAAGTTCAAATAAGATAGATTAATAGCACTCAGGTCAACAAATAAGAATCAGCTCAATTGGCGCTAAGATGAAGGAAATACAAGCCGCAATCTGGGAAGTGCTCCGAAAGCTGTCTCAACCGTAGTATTGAAATGTCAAGGGCATTTTGGGCACAAAAACGATGGAATTAGAGAAACTTCAAAACATAAGAATTAAAGTAGACATCATGAACTTTATTTTAAGCTAAACAATTTCATAATTTGGAGTTTGGACGGCCACGATTTGCCCCTTGCAATTTAGGTCATCTGCTGAATCGCCGAAAAAGAATGAAGGAAACCAAATTGAACCAAATGGGTAGCAGTGAACTGGACCTAGGATCAGACCTTGAACTAGAGCATCCGTTGAAAAATGATTTTTTTGGCTTTTTAGGGTTTTTTTAGGGATTTCAAGGGCATTTGTGTGTTGGAATAAAAATAGAATATTGTAGGGTTTTTGGGGACACTCCACTTGATAGGGGAGTAGCCATTAGAGAGAGAAAAATATAGGGAGTTTACTGAGATAAACCATTGATTAGCATTGGTTTATTTAGTTTTAGGATGTAATTACTACATTTTCTTTAAATTAATCAAAGTTTAGTTATTTTCTTCAGCAAATCCTTTCATTTTGGGCTTGTTACAAGTAGATAAATGGGTAATATTTCTCCATCTTCATTTTATTTCTTTTGTTTATGCTTTTTACTATGATTTGTGAGTAGTTTCCTTTAAAGTCCTTTTATTTTACCTTTATGTATGAGCATATATATGTGATTGGTTAAGGTTTGGTTGTTTGAATGCTTGATATGGTTGTGTTATTGATTGTATGTAATAATAGGTTTGGGTAATTGTTGGCCATTTTTGCTTAAGCATATCTTAATGATTGAACACCATAGACACATGGATTTGTTCATGGAACTCTACAATCAATTGTTACTGAAGTCTAGAGAGAGACATCTCCTAGCTTTGTTAATGGGTTCTTGGGTTATCAAAGGGCTTAATGTGGTTGTGAAGGGTATTAGGTGCCACTGAAAGTTGGATTTGATTCCTTTGTGATTAATTTGACATCTCTAGACATAGGATGCCATTAGTGTAGGATAACCCCCTACCTAACCAATCTTGCATTCATTCAATTGAACCTTGTAGTTACATGTATTAGTTAGTGAAGAGATAAGGGGATTGCATTTTAGAATTTAATTATTGTGTTATTTCTTTGTTTGATTTTGCTTAGGTAATTAATTTAGAGTTAGGTTATGTTTGTGTGTTGGTTAGCTTTAGGAAATTGCTTGTTTTTGCTAATCGTCATTATCATTTGCTTAGATAATCAACCAAATTCCAAACCAATACTCAAAACCCCAATTCCTCGTGGATCAATATCTTTCTATACTATAACTTGGCCCTTGTGCTTGCGGCTCATACCACCTCTTCAAGCCATTTTGCTCCTAAGCAGACCAGACCTTCGGTCTGCTTCGCT
Source organism: Bocquillonia castaneifolia (assembly GCA_948193215.1). Classification (NCBI taxonomy): domain Eukaryota; kingdom Viridiplantae; phylum Streptophyta; class Magnoliopsida; order Malpighiales; family Euphorbiaceae; genus Bocquillonia; species Bocquillonia castaneifolia. Next base: position 7,302 of record CANYLF011312917.1, on the reverse strand, counting down.
CCTTGGTCCGGTCTACTCTTTATCTTCTATTTTCAACATGATCCAGCAGATGACCAAAATTCCAAGGGGTATATCTCGGTCGTCCAAACTTCAAATTGAGATATTATTGAGCCTAAAATTATTTTCAAGATGTCTACTTTAATTTCTATGTTTGGACCTTTTCCTCATTGTGGACAGAGCACCCAGGACGCGTTTGATTGCTGTTGCCCGTCGGTTGGTGTCCAATAGCAATGGTGACATACCCACTAAATGGATTTTTAGATTTTATAAAAAATGTGGAGTCGCCACACGAATTGCTTCGGGATCACCTAGTGATTAACAAACAGGTAGATTCCTTTTTCGAAAAATCTCATTCGTCATCACACCAGATGATTTCTAGGTTCGGAATGAGTCATCCACACTTGGGGCAATTTCCCATTTAATTAAGTAATGAGGTCACTATTTTCTAACAGAGACAAACAATATAAAAGTGGTAAATCATCCAGAAAGTACGATGCAATGAATGGGCGCGCCTAATATTGTTTCTAATCAATTTTAGTTCTGCATTAGGTCCATTATAATTAACCCTGATTGATTGAGTGCTGATGGCTGCATTAGTGAGTTTCTACTTATTTTTGTAATACATTAACCGGGTGGATTATTTCCTTATTTATTTATATGTAAAACATCCACAGTTAGTTTCTAACTCATTTTTATTTTTGATTTTATTTAGAGTTAATATTTGCACATTAATTCATTTTTTTATATATTTTTCCGGGATATATGATAATAAACATGCAACCTTAAAGAAAGGAAATGAGAAATGAGTTTCTACCATTTTTATCTACTTATTTATCGGATTGATTAATTAATAGTCAGATTAATTATTTTACAAGTAGATCTAGGTGATTTATATAAAAAAAGGTAAAGAAATCTTACCGATCGACCGATCTACCCGGGAGAGGATAGACCGATCGACCTTGAAGCTTCAGTAATCTCACGGTTTCGAATCTTTCATTTTTGGCTCTACATCGTGAAGGTCCGGTCAGATGTTTGATCATTCGGCCGGATGTTCGTAATAGGCCAGGCCCAAATGTTTGAATTTAAGTAAGCAGGTGGGACATCCGATACCAGGTGAATGTTTGCAATCATCCGGCCGGATGTTTGAACGTCCGGCTGGACCTGTAATCCGTCTTCTCCAAGCTATTTTCTCTGAAATGTTACATGCTTTGATATATTTACAATGTACAAGGTATTAACAGTGTATAGAGACCCCTAAGGAACTAATCTAGATGTCCAAAACAAGCTAAATCCATAACTAAAAATTCAAGAAATACATTACTGTAAAATGTCAAGATAATGAATATGAGGCTCCAAACTTGAATATTATAGGTCCAAAACACTCCTGCTTTCACATAAAACTCATATATGTAATCAGAATATCAAGCAAAGTTAGTTTGGAAAAATATGAAAATCACAGAATATAACGTAAACAAAAAGAGTAACAAAATATGCTTATTTTGGATGTGTGGATGGTTGGTTGCCCTAAAAAATGAGATAGATTACCATTTTTGGTAGTAAATGAGCTGTTGAATTATTGAAATCCAAAGAAAATGGTTTGGAAAATCGTCGTTAAAGTCACCCCAAATCTTGCTTAGTTTTTGTTCTTCAGTAGAATATTTTTGTTTTTGTTTTAATGCTCCTCACACTGAATGATCGAAACCCCCTCTCTATCAAATAATTTTCATTTTATACTCCTATGAACTAGGGTTATTCTCTCGACAGAGAGAATAACTTTAGTCAGACAGAAGGAATCTCTCCCTTAATGGCGGGGACAGAAAAAAAATATTCGTTATCTGTCAGACGCTCCCCATAAATCATTATGTCTGATAGACATGAACATCTAGCCGAATGTTTGATGATTCGGCCAGATGTTCACTCCTGGGCCTAACGGGCTTGGGCTTTAAAACAATTTTTGGCTTATTTGGGCCGTATTTAGGGTTCGAACAAATATTAAAACACTTGTTTGGACTCTAAATTAGGCCATAAATATATTAAAAATATTTAGCATATTTGAAAATAATTTTTTGTATTCTTCAGCTCATTTCTACGAGAAATTGGGTAATCAGTTGGTCTAAAATAGACTAAATTCATCACTGGGCTCCCGGGCCGCTTTCACTTACCTGCATCCAAAAATTAGGTGTCTACACTCATGCCATCCTTTTCTTGCCCAAAATGCCCTTGATATTTCAGTGTTACATTTTAGAGGCCTTTTGGAGCGCTTCCCTGAGTTTAGCTTGCATCTCCTTCATTCTAGCATCAAAGTTGCTTCCTTTTGCAAATGAAAGCAAATTCAATACCCTTATGATCTAGAGATTTTCAAATCAAAGCTCTTTCCACATTCAATGATCCAAGCTCTTAAAGTTGGCCGATATGCAAAACCGCAAACTAGCTTTATGAAGCTCTAAACCTCAAGTGTTGCCTTTAGCCTCTAAACCTTAAAGCTCCATACCTAAAATGATTTCACACCAAAACAAGAATAAATCACCTTGGAAAACATAAGAATCATGAAGAAATTAAATTGACACTTATATGATGCAAAAACAAGGGAATTGCACTATTTATGCTCTAAATTAATTCAAATTCCCTTAATATTGTAAGTTAATAATAAATAACAAAATAACTACTAAAAAAAATCAAATGTACAAGGAATTGAATTAAAAACTACTAAAACATATATAATATAATCCGGTTATCAAAAGACCCGATGATGTTGCTGCATACCAAAAGTCGGTTGAACGACTAAAGGCGCATATTTACTGTTGACTCCATGTATCCATTAGTGGTTTTGATGATGCAAAACATCATCTTAGTGCTAATAAGTTTGCTAAGTGCTTTATAGGTGATGGATTGCATAAGAGCATATGATGAAGATGATTAACTGCTATTGAGGAGGTTTTGTAATCGAGATGTGATGGATGCAATGCAAAGCAAATGCATAAGAGCATTTGATGAAGATGACTAAGTGCCTTTTGAGGAGGTTTTGATAGTGAGTGGTAGTTAATGAAGACCATTGAGTGATGATGAATAAGTAATGGATAGATTTAGTGAAAAGTGAGTGATGATGATGAAGCTCTTAATGGTGTTCAAATAGTTATATATGAAGATTGAGAATGAGCTTTGATGAGTCTTAGATTAAGAGTTTAATAGGTGGATAGATTTAAGTGTAAACTTAATCAAAACACTTGGGTACTTAATTAGACTAAACTTGGGAAAGGGTATTAACTTAGGAGGATGGGTTTAAGTGTAAACCTCATTAAAACACTTGGGATTTGGTGAGAGTTTGATGATAACGAGTTAAAGATATGATTTGGATATTTTGGGAGAAGATAGGAAAGATTGAAGAATTTAGTTTTGAAGTTGGAAACTAGATAATTTTGGGACTGCACTAAGTCTGATTTTTTTAGTAGCTTTTTTAATGTAGCTAAAGAGATGATTTATGGTCAAATTATATATGGATGGAAATCTACAGATGTCTAGTTTCTAGATCAAAAACTAGAATTTAATTTGGAGCATTATTTGTGGAGCAATGAATTTTTGAGTGAATTATACTCATGATTGAATGCATAGGACTACGCATATAGTTCATGTTCAAAATGATGCCAAACATTGTAAAAATGGAATTTGGACATGAAATTTTACAGAGGTATAGCCCTGGATGTCTAGTTTCATATTCTATGAGATTTGCATCAAAAGGATTTGTAGATTGGGAGAAATGCATGTCATGGTGGGACTTGCTAAAAAATCAGAGCACCAAATTGTCTTAATTCTTTAACGAATGAATATGATGGAGCTGGAAAACTTTTGTGAGATACAAAATTAAAGAGAAAGGGTGAAAGTTTTTACCACAAAAATTTCAGAGTATTTGGAGCTGTAGATCGAAAGTTATGAAAGTTTTAATACCGCAACGATTATTGTGAATAGGTGCAACGGTAGTTGCGAAATAAAAAAAATAGCAAACAGTTCCAGTGAGTTACAGGAGCAGTGCAATGATCTTTAGGAATAGTGCAACAATCATTGTGAACTGGCAGAGGTCATTTTTCAGCTAAAAACTAGCTGTTTTTTGATGGGTAACGGCTCTATTTTCTTGGAAGGCTTTATATACTCAATTTGAACATAAAAGGGCAAAAGAGGGGAGTTCCAAATGAGTTCTAACAAGTGAGAAACATCTTTCAATCATAGTTAAATCTCTAAATCATTAAGAAACCCAAATGTTCTTATTTTAAACTTCAATTAAAATCTTTGTGAGTTATTAATTCACTTTATCCATTTGTAATTGTTCTTTAACTTTGAGAGTGAGTTAGAAACACATTTTCTTCATTCAATTTCATTGTTGTTAAAGGTTTAAGTGTTGTCATCATAAAAAACGTGGAGAATGTTGACCCCAAGGATCCATTAGTGGTTTTGATGATGCAAAACATTGTAATGAAGATGTGATGGATGCAATGCATAAGAGCATTTGATGAAGATGACTAAGTGCTATTGAGGAGGTTTTGTAATGGAGATGTGATGGAAGCAATGCAAAGCAAATGTATAAGAGTATTTGATGAAGATGACTAAGTGCCTTTGAGGAGGTTTTGATAGTGAGTGGTAGTTAATGAAGCACATTGATTGGTGATGAATAAGTAATGGATAGATTTAGTGAAAAGTGAGTGATGATGATGAAGGTCTTAATGGTGTTCAAATAGTTATATATGAAGGTTGAGAATGAGCTTTGATGAGTATTAGATTAAGAGTTTCATAGGTCGTTAGGTTTAAGTGTAAACCTAATCAAAACACTTGGGTACTTGGTTAGACTAAGCTTAGGAAAGGGTATTAGTTTAGGAGGATGGGTTTAAGTGTAAACCTTATTAAAACACTTGGGATTTGGTGAGAGTTTGATGATAATGAGCTAAAGATATTATTTCAAGATTTTGGGAGAAGCTAAGAAAGATTGAAGAATTTGGTTTTGAAGAATTGGAAACTAGATAATGTTGGGACTGCACTAAGTCTGATTTTTTAGTAGCTTTTTAATGTAGCTAAAGAGATGATACATGGTCGAATTATATATGGATGGAAAGCTACGGATGTCTAGTTTCTAGATCAAAATTGGAATTCAGTTAAGAGTATTATTTGTGGAGTAATGAATTTTTGAGTGAATTATGCTCATGATTGAATGTATAGGACTATGCAAATAGGTCATGTTCAAAAGTTTTACAAATGCAATTTGGATATGAAAATTGTACAGAGGTATATCCCTAGATGTCTAGTTTCATATTCCATAAGATTTGCATCAAAAGAATTTGTAGATTGGGAGAAATGCATGTCGGAGTAGGACTTGTTCAAACATCGGAGCACCAAAATGTCTTGATTTTTAAGGTATGAAGATGATGGAACTAGAAAACGTTTGTGAGATACAAAATTGAAGAGAAAGGGCTGAAGTGTTTACCACAAAAATGTCAAAGCATTTGGAGCTCTAGACCGAAAGTTATGAAATTTTTTAGACCGCAACAATCATTGTGAATAGGTGCAACGATCTTTGCAAAAGAAAAAAATAGCAAAAAGTTCTAATGAGTTACACGAGTAGCGCCACGATAGTTGGGGATAGTGCAATGATCATTATGAACTGTTAGACGTCGTTTTTCAGCTAAAAACTTGCCATTTTTTTTTATGGGCAACGACTCTATTTTCTTGGGAGGCTTTATATACTTGCTTAGAACTAGGGCTGAGCATGGATCCTGGAGATTTCTGAACCGTACCAAAAATCTGAACCAATAATATCTAGAACCGAAAATATCCGTTGACTTATTGACTTTATCCGAGTCGAACCATCCCAAAAAATTAATTGGTACAGTTCTGGAGATTTTTTAAAAATCCGTACCGAGAACCAAACCTAGCCGTTCAGAATTGTACTGAACCAAATAACCGACACTAGAACCGATTTAAAAGGAGTTTTTTCAAAATATAAATAGATACATACATACATACATACATACATGCATACATATATATATATATATATTACGTACAAAATAATTTTAACACATTCTAATAGTTTCTCTTAACAATTTATGAAAATTTCAAAAAAATAAAAAATTTATCAACAAATAAATACTTTTAATACAAGAATAAAATTTAATATTGACAATAAGGTTTTAAGTTGAAATTTATTTTAAAATAATATATATATATATATATATATATATATATATATATATATATATATATATAAGATTATTTTTATTAGTAATTAAAAATAAATATGAAATAAAAAATAAGACTGTATATTATTATTTTTTTTAAAATATTAAAATCTCTGAACCACACTGTACTGTTTTGAACTGATCCGAAAGTACTGAACCCCGAACGGAACCGCACTGAAAATTCAGTTAAAACCATACTTAGTGAGAAACATCTTTCAATCATCATAAAAGCTCCAAATCATATAGAAACCCATATGTTCTTAGTTTAAACTTTAATTAAAATCTTTGCAGGTTATTAATTCATTTTATCCATTTGTAATTGTTCTTTAAATTTGAAAGTGAGTTAGAAACACATTTTCTTCATTCAATTTCATTGTTGTGAAATGTTTAAGTGTTTTCCTAAGAAACACTTGGGTTTTGGGGTTTTCTAGAGAGAGAAAATACTTGGGAAGTTTAAGGGTTGAGTGTTAGCCATAAACACTTAATTAGGTTGTGTGTTAGCCGTTAAAACACATTGTTAGGGGTTTGTGTGTTAGCCTTTGAAAACACATTGTAAAGGTTGTGTGTTAGCCTTTTGAAAACACTTTGTAAAGGTCTGAGTGTGAACCAAAGAAAACATTTAGGTTTTGATCTTGAACCTTGAAAAAGATCAAAGTTAGTGGAAATCTCAAGTGGAGCTTGAGAAGTGGATGTAGGCAAGGGCTTGGCTGAACCACTATAAATCTTGTGTCTGATTTTCTCTTCCCTACTCTCTTTACATTTTACATATGATTTGTGTTTGATTGGTTTTTGGTTGCTTTAGTTACTTGTTTTAATTGTTCGCTTAATTATTATTGATTTGTTAGTCGATTACTTTGATTGTCATTGTGTTCGAGTAATTGAATTGCTTCCGCTATTTGATTGAAAGTTTTAATTAAGCATTCAAGTTTGTTTTTGTTAATTAACCAATTCATGGGGGGGGGGGGGGGGGGGGGGGGGGGGGGGGGGGGGGGGGGGGGGGGGGGGGGGGGGGGGGGGGGGGGGGGGGGGGGGGGGGGGGGGGGGGGGGGGGGGGGGGGGGGGGGGGGGGGGGGGGGGGGGG
>CANYLF011312675.1:0-14774 GCA_948193215.1 Bocquillonia castaneifolia | reverse complement strand
TGCCATGAACAATAATTTATTGCAAGAAAGAAGAGATCAAGCGGCAATTAGAGCTGACCAGTATAAGCAGCAGACGGTAAAGTACCATGACAAGAAAGTCAGGCTGAAGTCTTTCAAAGAAAGGGATTTGGTCCTGAGGAGAGCTGATGTTGGAAAAGGAGCTGCAGGTGTTGGCAAGATAGGGGCCACTTGGGAAGGCCTACACGAAGTGAAGGCAGTTACAGGGAAAGCGGCCTACAAATTGGCAAGTCTTGATGGCACAATGCTTCCAAGGACATGGAATGCTGAACTTTTAAGGAAATACTATCAGTAATGTAAATCCATTCTTTAAAGAATATGAATGAAGGAAATGATTTCCAATATATGCTTGATTGTTCATTTATCTATCTTTGTAACAAAGTGCCGCAGAGCCATAAGTCTATCTAATAGACAAAGGCAATAAAAGGCAACAAGTGCCACTAAGCCATAAGTTTATCTAATAGACAAAGGCAGTAGAAGGCAACAAGTGCCGCAAAGCTATAAGTCTATTCAATAGACAAAGGCAGCAGAAGGCAACAAGTGCCGCATATCCATAAGTCTATCTAATAGATAAAGGCAGTAGAAGGCAAAAAGTGCCGCAAAGCCATAAGTCTATCCAAAAGACGAAGGCATCAGAAGGCAACAAGTGCCGCAAAGCCATTAGTCTATACAAGTGGACAAAGGCAATAAGAACCACAAGATCTTAAGAAGCAAAAGTGGTCTAAAAGTCACTATACATTGCAGAAATACAATAAGCCAAGACATAAAAGGTGCATAATACAAACTGCTGAGCGGATCAGCATACATACAAAACTAGGAAACCACTCAAAAAAATGACGGTTTCACGACAGAAGATATTGTCCTGAGAAAAGGGCAGTACATTTACAAAGAAAGTCAATCAACAACAAGGGTCTGATGGCTTTCACCCTCTTGCTCTCCCGGGACTTCACCACCTGGATCAGTAGCAGCCGTAGGATTCTGAGGATTCAGATCTCTCTCAGCCATTGCCACAGATCGCTCACCTTTTTCCACAGCTCATGGGATAGGGGTTGGCATATCACTATCTGTAATCCCTTCATCTGGAAAGTTGAACTCCTCATCCAGGCCCTCAGAGCAGTTCTTCCAAACTTTGCTAGCCAATGCAATGGCATCAATACCATCAGTACAGTCTTCAATAAAGTCCGGGTTCCTCGCCTCCTCCAGTTGGAGAGTAGGACATTGGAGTTTCTGATGAACGGCTTTAGCACGGGCACGGGTGAAAGCTGATAAGACTCGCCCTGTGAAGGAAATCATAGCCTCCCGCTCTTTCTTTAACATCTCTTACAATTCATCACGAGCCGCAGTCAGATCCCGCACACTGTCCTTTAACGAAGCAATTTCAAGAGCAGCATGCTGCTTATCTTCCTCAAGCTTACCGCAAGTCTGGCAGATCTCTGAAATTTTAGTCAATAACTTTTTATTTATTTCTTCTTTAGCCCTGACTTCTGTGGTATGGGAGTTGAGTTCTAGCTCAATTAGGTCCTTAGCATTCAGTTGAGTAGTGGCTTCATTGGACGCCTTGAGCCGGTTCTCTTCTAGCAACTCACCAACTTGAAGAGCTTACAAAATTATGAAAAATCAGGACACAAAAATACATGTACACTAGATATGATGATAATCAATGTATTAAATTCACAGCCATCTAATGCATCCGAAGATGGCTGATCAGCTCCGTATGGGGAATGCTCCGCCTTTCAACCATGTCCTTCGGCAGGCAAACCGCTTCAACAAGTCTCTTCGTGGTTATATGGCTTTCCACTGTCTTATCTTCCCTATGGTTGTCCAGCCAGTCATAGATGTTCATTGGCTCTCCACGTTTCAAGAGGAACACTTTTTTCATCATAATTTACAAACTCTCTTCCTTCTCGGGCGCTTCACTAGTTGGCGGGATTACTTGGCTAGATCCGCCCACTTCAACTATCGGAGGTTGCTTTGGTCTGTTATCCTCTAGCCGGCTCTTTTTGGCTAAATTATGATTGGTAGGAAGATCATCCGCCCTCACATCAGCTTTCAGATCATATATCTGCTCTTCTGGGATTGTTGTGGCTGTAAGAGCTCTTTTTTTGGCTCTCTTCTTCTTCGGATCTGTGAAGTTCATGCGTGAGAAGTCCATATACATTAGCAGGGAAAATAAAAAAGTAATCAAGAACTTTGAAAAAAAGAAATGAAGAATAAATATATACCATTTACAGATGATGGATTAGCTTCAGGACAGTCTACGGGGCTAGCCTCATCAATCTCTGCCAATAGCCTATCCAATTCTGAATCTTCACTTGATTCCTCAGGGCAAATTTGGTCCTCTACATTTATTGTTAATGTATTTGACCTGCCGGTCTTTTTCTTCTTCCTAGAAACTTTTCCTTTAGCAGCTTTTGCAGCTTCTTCAACAATGCTTCTCTTAAGAAGGCAATTATTTACATAGTAATCTAATGAGTTTTCCTTGCTAAACTCAGCAGTGGCAAACTCTTTAAGGAGGTTAATGAATTTGGGTTTCAAGTCCCGCCTACTTACACTCTTGGCAGAAACCCATTTTCTAGAAAGTCTAGAAAAGGCCTCATCATGTTAGACCAAGAAAAATCTCTTACGGATATCAGGGGCTTTGTCTGGGGATCTAGCCCATAGCCTATATGCGGAAGCTCAAGCTCCTGCAGAAAAATAGTATTCATTCTTCCTACGGGTGAAGCTGAAGAACTGCATATATCTCTCAACACTAGGGTTTAGACCCGCTTCTTTATGAATATACAAAAATGCTAGGAACTCCGGATGGCATTGGGATGAAATTGGGCTAATGGAATTTTCTGCAATTTTAAAAATTCTACTAACAGAGGTTCAAGAGGAAAGCGAAGGCCAACCTTAATTTGCTTGGCATAAACAATTATCTCAGTAGGCTTAAAAAATCGTTAGCCCTATGGCTATCTAAAGGTTGACAATAGGTATAACCCTTTGGTAGAGAGTAATTATCAGAAAAAGCTTGCAAAGCATCATAGTCATCAGCATATATAGATTTTATTTTCTTAAGAGATCTCATTTTTTCCTTAATTTCAACTATGTTAGGGTTAGGATCATCTAAAGAAACATTATGAGCCATTGGGAAAAAACCTGGTCAAGAGATGTTACAGCAGTGAAAGAAACGAAGATCCGCAGGTAGAAACAGATAAAGCTGCTCGTATTAGACACGAAGATACCTCTCTTGAAAATGCAAAGAACTTCAAAGGGAGAGAGAATTGAAATGCAGAAAAATAATAAGTGTGAAAGGAAAGCAAAATTTCGCTTTTTATACCAAAAAATTCCAACCATATAAAGGATCAAAATATTCTTATTGAAGAGCAATTATCAATTGCATTGGGTAATTATATTTTATTCTAGTTTTGAAAGCTTCGTTGCACCTAATCATGCATTATTGCATTATACATTTTAAAATGAAATGACAAGATAGAAAGAAGCATTTCAAGCATAAGTCATTACTCTCTTGCCCTCTCAAGTCTCAATCTATAATGGCTGCAATATTATTGGATCCATCAAGAATTTCCATGCATCCATTCAAGCTTTCTGATGTTGACGATTTCCTGAAATGGGCCAGTGATGACAGGATAACAAGATATGTGAGGTGGAATCACATTACCTTTAAAGAAGAAGCACTACAACACCTTGAAAAGGTTCATATGCCTCATCTGTGGTGTCAGTCCATTTGTATCGATGATCGTTCAATCGGATATATTTTGGTTTCGCAATTATCAGGCGATGATATATGCAGAGCAAACATTGGATATGTATTGTCTAGAGAGCATTGGGGAAAAGGGATCACTACAATTGCAGTGAAGATGGCTTTTTCTAGTTTGTTTAAAGACATGCCTGACTTAGCGAGGCTTGAAGCTTTTGCAGAAGTAGAGAACAAGAGATCTCAAAGGGTGGCAGAAAAGGTTGGGTTCTTGAAAGAAGGTTTGTTAAGAAAATATGCACATCTTAAAGGTAAAATTAGAGATTTTATCATCTACAGTTTCCTGTCAACTGACAAGGTTCTATAATTGATGGTTTATTTCATCCTTTCTATCTTATGATTTTAATGAATAAGGTTCTGTAGCTTAAATGTTGTGAGAGATTTGGATATATGCATAGCCATTTAGCTTTCTATGTTAGAATTAAAACACAAATGTAATTGTGTCTCCACCAATATAACCTAAGTGTAAGAGAGTTTCATAGTTGAATTTCTCCTCATATAGGTTAAAAAGAAATATTTAACCATAATAATTTACGAAAAAAACGTTTAAATGATATCAATTTTAATCTCCTCAAACAAACTTTGAAGCACTTAACGCTTCTTTAGGAGATCATTTATGGACATAAATAACTATAAAGATCTTAGGATTCAATATCTGCATCCCAATTTGCAAACTAGATATTTTTGGAGTAATGGGCTTAATTATAGTCACCTATCAAATTTGTTTAGCAGGAGCAGAGCAAATAAACCTGACATCTTGGTTACTTCCAGTGAGTCCAAAACTCCAAATCAACTAGGAAAGTTAGATTGCTAGCAAAACTTTTAATCTGTATACCAATTTAGGCAACTAAATTTTCCTTATAATTGGAGAGTGCATAAAAGCTAAGAACCTGCAGCCTGATTTTAGCTAGGAACAATGTCATAAGTCATAGCAAATTTTCCCAATCCATCAAAAAAGTCTTTTCCTTTTCCTGCCTCATTCATATTGCCCAAATTAAATACTCGCTCGTCCCATTTTAGAAGATCCAGTTCACTTTTCACACATATTAAGAAGACATAAATGCATTTTATTTTTTCCTGATTTACCCCTATTAATGAATGTGTTGTAAATTCAGTTTAACAATAATAAAATGTCCTTTTAAAATTGTAAGGGGTAAAAAAGGAAGATTGAGCTAAAAATGTTATTGAAAATATAAGTGGGACTTCTTGAATGAGACATCAAAAAAGGAGAAACGGGTCCAATGGGTCTGAGGGAGTGTATATATATATATATATATATATATATGGATCCATCAAGAATTTCCATTCGTCCCTTCAAGCTTTCTGATGCCGATGACTTCCTAAAGTGGGATGGAAATGGAACACAATTACCTACAGCGAAGATGCTTTGACATACATTAAAAAGATTGCCATTCCACATCCTTGACGTCGGTTCATATGTTCATACAATTGTTCAACCGGATACATTTCGGTTAGGCCACAATCGGGTGATGATCGATGTAGAGCACGTCTTAGCTACTGAATTATGCCACAACTTCACTGAAAATGGTTATATATGTCTCTATTGTGTTTCAAACATTTTCCTGATTTGGTCAGGATTGAAGCTCTTGTAGAAGTAGAGAACAAAGTATCTCAAAAGATTTTAGAAAAAGTTGGGTTCTTGAAAAAAGGTTTGTTGAGGAAATTTTGATATTGCAAAGGTGAAAATTTTGGACAGACATGTTTATCTATAGTTTCCTTTCAACTAACAAGGTTGTTCTGTAATTGTTGAAAGAACTCGTAATGTAGTAATGCATTGCTCATTTCAATATTCAAGTTTGGGCCTTTACGAGCATTTATTTGGGCTTATGTTTGATCTTTCTTTTGTTTTTTTTTTTTGCCAAAAGATAGATTTGTATTTCATTCCAACAAATACCATGAGTTACAAAATGATAACATAGACATGGATCAAAAGATAAAACATCACATATAAAAGGAGCTTTAAAGGCAACTATGGCCACCCAAATCAAAACCTATAATAGGTAAGTGAGATTAAATCTCTAAAAAAAAACCCAAACATGTACAACAACAGCTATAAAAAAATTAAAATCAAATACAAATTTCTTGTAGATCTAAAAAAATCGGCCTTCATTGTAGATCTGCAGATCCAAGAGAAACTAGTATTATCTGATGATGATGAGCTGTGATTGTCCATTGTTGGTGTTTTAAACCCATGACAGAGTAGATTAAGGAGGAAATACAACCCTCCATACTTGAAGAACAAAACACAAAGTAGATCTGAAAATCTTCCCCTTAAAAGAGGAAAAAAAAAAACAAAAACAAATGAAGAATAAGAAAAATATAGCATAAAAAAATGAAAAAAAAAAGAGGAAGAAACATTGACGGAGAAGGGAAGGGTTGCGGCTGCCGGTAACCGGATGGGTGGTTGCCGGCAGCTGAGGATAACGATGAAGGAGTTGGGACTGGTTGCTGTTTTAGGGTTTGGTTTTGGAGAAGAAGGGGAAAACGTCAAAGGGAAACTTGTTCTAGACTTTTATAAGAATTTCATTTTTTTGAAAAATTTATGCGAACCAATATGAATTAAGGTCTACTCCAATTCTTCAACTTCAATGATTCAATCTATGCAATAAAATTAAAATAATAGGCTTTATATCTCCCACGCATTTTCAACTATTAGTCTATTACTAGCCTTAATCAACAAGGTTTAACTCAATTTTACGCCTGCCACTAAATAAATTATATACCAATTTGAAACTCAACCAAGCCAAGAAAAACTGATTAGAAATGTAACAGGAAATGATCTTCAATGCCTGTTAGTAATTGCTATTTTGATACAAAAGTTTTTTTTCCATTTCAGGGAACTCCATTGGTACCCATTTTTTAGGGGTTTGTTTACCAAGATAAATTAAATTAAAATGGTGAAATTCTTTGAAAATCAAGATTTTTAACTTTAATTTTTTAATTTTCTTTTTATATTTTATGTGTATTTATGACTGCATAATGTTATTTTTCATAATTAAAAATAAAAAAAATTAGCCACTCATTTAATTGTCCATAATGTAAAATGATTAAAAATTTAAAACTGAATAATTAAATTGTTAAATATAATTAACTAATTAAGTGTAGTTAATTGTTTGAAATTTTAGATTTAGGATTGCAATATTAAAAACCATTTGTAGACCTATTTATAAGTAAAAATTATGTACAAGCAACTAGTCCATATGCCCACCCCTAATTAAGTGTAGTTGATTGTTTCAAATTTTAGATTTAGGAGTAGCTTAAATTTTTGGAAATTTAAGCCTGACTGGAGTGTGACTCTGGACATTTAACGAAGTTGGCATCCTCATTTTCTTCCATTGATATGGATGAAACTTGAATTTTTGGAAATTTAAACCTCGCTGGACTATAGACATTAAAGAAGTTAAAATACTCTCATTTTCTTCCATTTGTTTTCTTTCATCCAAATCGATTTACTTACGCGCTTATTTTTTGAGTTTGTTTATCCCGTTTAGATTTTTTTTAAAAAAAAAATTAGGTCATACTTTTTTTTTTCTTTCATTCATTTAATTTTTCTTTCCGTGATCAGACATAATGCAAAAGATTAATAGACATTTAATATACGTTCAAGAAGGTTAATGTTGAATGCTAGCTATCTTCTTCTTCCCTTTTTTTTTAGTGTAACAAGTGACATATTTGATGGTGATAAAGTAAGAGATATAAAATAATTCATATTTTTATTTATTTTATATATGTGTGGGTACAGCTGTCAAAAGACACACATGGAAATTAAGAAAATTGGCATCTTCACTCTTGAAAGGACAGATGACATCCTTCTGGGTCAATTTTGATAGATATGATCTTTCTTGGAGAAAAATCTTGTATGGACCATTGTCTATGGACTATTGTGTCTATGACACATGGGATCCATGTGTAAGACCCGCATGTGAGGGCCATGTGTCATAGACACAATGATCCACGAACCATGGTCCATGCAAGTATTTCCCCTTTCTTGGTTCAAAGACATGACCTTCCTAATGGCATTATCACAACTCCAACGAGTATCGTCAATATTAGGCTTAATTACACTCACGAGTTTTGCTTCTGAAACATTATGGTCTTTTGATTTTAATTTGTAACAAGAAATCACTGAAATTTTAATTTTTGTAACACAAAATTCTCTCTAATTATTATCTCCTTATAAAAAATTCATTTTAATAAATTTGAATATGAAATTTTTTATTCGAGTCAACAAAATTGCAATTTAATTTATAAAAGAATAAAAAAATATTTTGACCTTGAAATTATTTTTCTCTATTTTTAATTGAATAAAATTGAATTTTTCATAGAAAATAGAGAAAATATTCAAATGGTCCAAAATTTGGTGAGAGGTGATGATAAAATATTCTTAATTTATTGGAATATAATATGGTAAAATTTGATTAACGATAGTGGATAAATATTTTCGTTTGTATTTAGAAAGACAAAAGTCCCTACCGTTAGTTTGCATCCACCAACGTTAACCAATTTTTATCATCTTATATTCTAATAAAGTAAGAATATTGTATCATAATCTTTCACCAGAATTGGGACCGTTTAGAAATTTTCTCTATTTTCTATTAATTTTTCAATTTTATTCAATTAAAAATAGAAAAAAAATTTCATGGTCAGAATATTTTTATTTTTTTATAAATTAAATTTCATTTTTCTTGACTCGTATAAAAAATTTCATATCAAAATTCATTAAAATGAAAATTTTTTTATGAGAAGATAAAGATTGGATACTAATGAGAGGGGGCTTTATGTTATGAAAATTAAAGTTCTGGGGTTTCTTGTTACAAATCGAAATTGAAGGACTATAATGTTATAACGGGTAAAAATCAAGGACATTAAATGTAATTAAGCCTCAACACTCTCGTGTTACAAATTTCTTACCTGACAACATTCATCAAAACTTTGAATGTTGTAATTTTCTTGCCTTGACAATGAGAAATTATATGTTGAAATTGTTTTATTGTGACAAATTATATATACTGTGTGTATATATGAATTATTAATAATGGAATAATTTATGTGGATTTTACATAAATTAAGGTTTTAAATCTATTTTGCCGGTATAAAAGAGTTTCAACTTATAATTTCACAGGTCTACAAGCCATGGAATATATTACCACAAAAATCTATTTTCTTTAACAAATACAGTAGAACCTTTATATAAGAATACTGTAATACCCCTAAGAAAATAATATAATAATTAAGATTTAAAATTTTTATTTCTAAAATAATATTTTCAATTTAACCTTTTTAAGGATATAATTGAAAGAAAAGTTTTTATAAGGGTTAAGTTGTAATTTATCAAATATCTAAGGACTAAATTAGTAATTTACCATTCTTATATGAAGTGCAAAGATTTCCTTCTCCCAGCAGAAACCGAGAGTGATGAGGGGAGAAGAAAAAGAAAAAAAATTTCTTTAAATTTTCATTATTTTCACATACAGAGTCAGAATTGAGCGATTTTGGTGCCTATGGATTCATGGTTTTTCAACCTTCATTTTGAAATAAATATTTTCAAGATTTATCGGTTAAGATTCACAAATCAGAGGGAAGAAATTTTAAATATTTTTCTCATTTTTCATTTAATTCATTTGTTATTTCATAAAATCGATTATATTTCTATAATTTAGAGATTGAGATTGAGTCTACTGGTATTTTCAGAATTAATTTCCGACAATATTGTGTCGGTAACTTGGCGGGCCCCACCTAAATTTAGTGTGAATTATTTTATGAGAAGTAATTTTCATAACTAGACCTTAAACTAATTATGCATAGATTATTCTATAAAAATTCTAGAATGAAAATTTGGTTTATGTCTAATTGTGATTAAGTTATTAAATGAATAAATTGACTAGTTTAAGGCTAAATTAAATTTATTTGAGTATAAATGTGAATAAATGAGCTTAATTTGAGTTGAAAAGAAGTTATATGGAATTATTAGAATTAAATTGAACTTATTGAGTATTAAATGATAAAGGTAAAGAATTAAAGTTAAAGTGAAGATAGTGAACTATGAGACACTTGAAGTTCTTAAGCAAGATAAGGTATTAATAGAAACTTAAGTAGTATAAGTTTAATTGGATTATAAGGTAACCAAGAAATTAATTAATAAGAAATAACCAAGTGACGATGATATTAATTTAAGTGAATTATAATTAATTGTTGATTTCTATATGTATGATTATAGGATTGATTGTTGAACTGTTGATGGGTAGCTGAGTCTATTTGTGGAATTATTTAATTAGTTGGTCCTGCAAATGAGGTGAGTGACTTCTTGTATCTTAATCAGTCACTTTGCTAATTAATATTGATTATTACCTTATTATGAGCAATTTCTACTTATGCTTTGATAATTTTATTTCTTGCTCACTTATCTTTGTAGTTGCTATTTTTTATCTAAATAATAAGTTGTGCTAATACTCTATGAATTATTAAACTCTATATATTTGTATATGAAATATTAAAGAAAAGGGGAATGTGTCCATTTTACGATACTGACGAATATCAAGGAAAAATGGTGAATGTATCTATTTTATAATAATGGTTCATTAATAAGTAATTATCTATTTTTACTAAAATTATTGCTTGACTAAGAAATTTTTTACTTGAGATAATGTAACAATCGTTGCAACTCTCACAACGATCTTTGCACTTTTCACAACAATCGTTACATGCTCATTGCAAAACATTAAGCAGGTCATGTAACTCACTGAAATTTTTACAAATTTTTTGTTATTCACAACGACCGTTATACATTTTAGTAACGACTGTTGCATTCTTCACAACGATCGTTGTGTTATTTACAACGATCGTTACACCTTGATATATAAAAAAAACTGTTTTTGTTTTTATTTTTGAGGTGTTACAGATAAATTCCATGGATTGCTATTGGATAAATGTTATTGTTAAATGAAAGTGAATTTAATTAATGTGATTATTGAGCACAATGGGATTGTGGATTTAAAATCATGATGAGATTTTGATTTTGGATTTGAGAATGAATAAGGAATGAGTTTAATGTTGAAGTGATGAACATGTAGTTGACAATATTCTGAACTTGGTTTGAAAAAAAAAACAAAGAAATGAATTGAATGATTGATTGCTTATATGATTGTTTGTTTGTTGTGTTGCCATAGTAATGAGTTTTACTTTCTAAAGTGTTAATTAGTTAAGGACTGGTAACCAAGAGATGACATTTATAGTATGCATACTTATGATAATCCCTAGAAAAGTAAAGAGGGGAACTTAAATGAATTATGATAACTCCTAGAAAAGTGAAGAAGTGAAATTAAATGAATTATGATTGCCCATAGAAAAGTGGAGGGGAAATTGAATGATTTGTGATTGGGCAACAAAAGGTTGCACCAAATGAAAGAGATGTGAATTGAAAAAGATGTGAAATTGAGAAAAAGATGTGAAATGGTTACCTCTCCTCTAACTTTCATTTTGGATAGTTTAACTAATTACTAAGTATGATTGTGATGTTAGTGTTGATTGTATATCTAATTGTGTTTGGTTTATATATTATAAAAGTTATATATGTGTGAGAGTTGATAGAGATGAATCTTAATGATTTTCATTTTGTATTCTAAATTTGATTACAATATTAATAAGAAGGTAAAGGCAGAGCATTATTTGTTTAATTTTTATTTTTCTTCGGCATTGTTAATTTCTTGGCTCTGTAGATATTGACCGCTCACCAATATTTGCTGGTTGTTAAATGAATAAGGATGTGGGAATAGAGCTTCATGTGGTTAGACTCCATTGATAATAGGAAAGTTCTTTGGTACTAATTAATAATATAACTAATTTTATTTTAAGTGTATTATGGAACGTGGTTGTTACAAATACTCTATAATGGAATAAACTTTATATAAGAATAAAAAAATTTTGGTCCTATCTTACACTGGGTAGTTATAAATAAACCTCTATTTACTTATATAGTAATAAAATTTATAGGGTGCCAATGATATGACTGTATAGAGATTTTACTGTACCTCAAGTTTTTACTTTTAAACTTCATTCTAACTTGGTTAGTGATGGCATCAGAAAATTTCCTCCAACGAGACTAAGGTGGTTTTGATAAAACTAAAAATTAAGTGCTGAAAATTAAGTACTGAATTTTAAGTGCTGAATATGATAAATGCTAGAAATTTTAAGTGTTGAATTTAATAATTTATTTGATAACTTTAATCACTGAAAATATTAATTTTTTTATTAAATATTTTTAAATTTTATTTTTTTAATTTATAATCATTAAAAATACATAATTAAATTACAAGTAGTTTAATAAAAACTAATTATAATCATATAACGATATAATAGTCAATAAAATTATAAGTCAAATAAAGGGTATAAATGTAAAAAAAGGAGTTTTTGATTAATTAATGATAATTTAATAATAATCTAAGTTATATAAACTATTTTAGTAAAAAAAATTATCTAACTATAAAGCTTGATATATATGAGCAAAACTTATGGCAAGGTTGAATGGGAGTTTTTGAAGCAGATGATGATGAAGATGAAATTCCCCTCAGGTTTTATTCAGCTAATTATGTCATGCATATCCACTGTCTCTTTCTCCTTTTTAATTAATGGAAAGCTGTATGGAAATTTACAGTCATCCAGGGTCTCAGACAAGGTGATATGCATTTCCCTTATTTATTTATTATCTGTGCTGAGCGCTTTTCATCTTCAATTCGGAGGGCCATTGTAAATCACACTCTTCGGGGTACTAGATGTAGCAGGTAGAGGCCCCTTCTGAGTCATTTTTTTTTTTGCTGATGATAGTGTCTTGTTCACTAAAGCCCATATGCAAGACTGTCGAATGTTGAAAATTATCATACAGGAGTTTGAACAAGTTTCTGGACAACGTGTTAATTTTGATAAATCCGAAATAGTTTTCAGCAAAAATACAAGGCTTTCTATCCGACAAGAAATTCAGGATTGCTTGGGTGTTCGGGTTCAACAAAATTTTTCTAAATATTTGGGTTTTCCTGCTTTGGTGGGCCGATCAACAAGACAAATTTTCAGCTATGTTAAGGAGCGTGTTTGGAAGAAATTAAAGGGGTGGAAGGAGAAGCTACAATCTAAAGCTGGAAAGGAAGTATTGATTAAGTTAGTAGCTCAAACTATTCCAACATATGTGATGAGCTGCTTCTCTATTCCTATTTCTTTGTGTAACGAGATTCAAAGTATTATTACCTAGTTCTAGTGGGGATATAGTATAGAGGAGAGGAAAATTCACTGGGTGAGCTGGGATTGAATTTGCAACTCTAAAAGAAATAGAGGTTTGGGGTTCAGGAATCTTAAATGCTTTAATGATGCTATGTTAGCGAAACAAGGTTGGCGGTTAATTATGAATCCTGGAACTCATTGTGCACAAGTGCTTAAAGCCAAATATTTTTTGCAAACTTCTTTCCTTGAAGCAACATCTCGGTCTAATACAAGTTATTTATGGAGAACTTTTTAGGGAGCAAAAGAGTTGTTGAAGAAAGGGATGGGTTAGAGAGTAGAGAATGGTGAGTTAATAAGAGTATAGTATGATAATTGGCTTTTGGGATCTTCTCAACTAAAGCCATTAGTGCCCAAAATTCTTCCTCGGGATGCTATAGTTGATGATATGATTGATAAAGAGGGCAAGTTTTGGAAAGCCTCTTTAGTTCAGGAAGTGTTTCTACCTTTTGAAGCTGAAACCATTCTCCATTTGCCGATAAGTTATAGGCTTCTAGCTGATTCTTTAGTTTGGTCCACGACAAAATTGAGTGTTTATGAAGTGAAGGCTAGTTACTATCTTGCAAGGGATATGTGCAGAAGTAAAACAGTAACCCCTTCTACGTCGATTTCCAGTAGCTTTTCCTGGAATCTAATCTGGAAATTAAGAATCCCTCCAAAGGTTCAAATATTTCTATGGAGAGCAATTGCTGATGCTTTACCTTGCTCGGTCAATCTACAAAATCAAGGTGTACATGTTCAGGGTAGTTGTTTTAGATGCAGTATGGGCAACGAAAATCTTTTACATGTCATTAAGGAATGCACCTTTGCTCATGCTTTTTGGAAGCTATCTCCGTTGGGGTTACAGACTGATATTTTCCACTCCACATCTATGGAATCATGGTTTGTTTCCTTGAAAGCTCAGTGATGTTTGCTATTTCATTATATATATTTTTATTCATTTTCCTTCACAAAAGAACATTTTAAAGACATAAATTACCTAAATTTGCACATATTTGGTTCTATTTTGTGTTTGTAGGAGGAATTTAGGAAATGTTTCTAAAAGATGGAAGAATTTTGATGGCTAATTGGTCGAGCATTGAAGGGACATGAATTGAAGAAAAATCGGGTTCGAAAAAAGGCATTTTGAAGAAAATGAAAAATAATTACAGAAGAGAACACGACCGCAAAACCACTGCAAAACTAGTGTAACACCACTTGACACAGTGCAGACAATGAGGTTTTGCCTCAGAGTTTGAGCCATGACTAGCAACTACACCACTGTGTGTTCAGCTGCGGCGCTGAAGTGGTAGTCGCCACCCGAACCGGCATTGGGAATGTCTTACAAGGTGTACACCTCAATTCCTCTTAAGAATATGAAAGGTGCATTGACCCTAAAGATTCAAGGATCGGACTTATCAATTCCAGAGTGTGATTCTTTACCCAATACTCCTAGTATTATACCTACCTTCACTCCTTCTAACAAAGCAATAAAACACACAACAATTATAACCTACCATTAACATATACACATGCAAGAGTGAGTTTCTGACAACAAACAAAGGTTAATTTTAAGAATTACCAACCATTAATAGGGTTAATTTACATGAAAAAAGGTCATAACAAGCACATAACAACCAACACAGCAACACAACCTAGGGTTTCTACCATTTTAGACCTAAAATCATTACCAAATAGCATTAATTAACCAATTTCATGCATAAACAGACCTAAA
>CANYLF011312653.1:0-19320 GCA_948193215.1 Bocquillonia castaneifolia | reverse complement strand
GTGCCAGAAAGATCATTTTTGTCTGTCTCTTTACAATGTTACTTATAAAAATGACATTTTGTCATCTAAATAAAGATCCAGTCAAAAACACGAATCTCCTTTCAAAAAAAAAAAAAAACACGAATCCCATCCTCTATCAATGCAAGCAAGTCCCTACCATATACATAAATATCATCCATCGATCACATGTATTACTAAGACTGTTGAAACTTCTATTTTCTCATGAAATACATATAAATGACGTGATAGAAGGGGCAGATAATTAAATTTATATCCACCGTTAATGATGGAAAGCAAATTTCTTTTGCTTTCTGCTATTATCAATGGCAGAAAGATAAGAAAATTATTTATTTTTTTACTTATGATCCTCTGATGATAATAATGTAAATGAACGTTAAAAGCCACCATCTACTCTCGGCTAAAGAATTAACAGAATATTTTCCTTCACATCATTGTATATGTATATAAAATTAAGTATAATCAAGACAGAAACATAACTGACCTAAATCGGAGGCAGGAGCAGATGGAGGTAGGAGGAGAAATCAACGGACGAAGGAGCAAAAATCGACGGAGGAAGGAGCAGAAATCGACAGATGAAGGAGCAGAAATTGACAGAGGGGGAGCAACCAGTAGCAGCAGACGTCTTCACATCCAGCAGCAAATGGACGGCGTCGTTGAAGTGGAACCACGGCGTCGTTGAAGTGGAACCACCACCAGCAGCAGCCAGCAAAGGAGGAGGACGCAGCAGCCAGCAAAGGAGGAGGACGCAGTAGCCAGCAACGGAGGAAGACGCAGCACGCAGCAACGGAGGAGGACGCAACAGCAACCGACGGAGGAGCACCCAGAATCAGCAACGTCTTCACATCCAGTAGAAAAGAGAAAAAACATCGTCAGGTGTTTTTATTAACAACGGCGACGGCGACGGTGACATTCGGGACTGACGGCAACGGCTGGTTCATTTTATGGAAGAAGGCGACGACGACGGCTGGTAGAAGGCAAATAAAATTTTTCTCTCAACTGTTTTATGTTTTGGCTGCTAGGTTTCAGCAGTCTTTTATTACTTATTATTTAGAGACGGATATATCCGTCTCTAACTTAAAATTTTCCGTCTCTAATTCAAACCTTTTTTTTTTTTAATTCTCACATTATTAGAGACGGCCAAATCCGTCTCCAAATAAAAAACTTCCGTCTCTAAAAAATATATTTTTTTAATGAACTCCCCCAATTTTATTAGAGATGGATTTATTTTCCGTCTCTAACACAAAAAAATCCGTCTTTAAAAAATTTGGCGCCAAATCCCGCCAAATTTAGAGACGGATTTAGAGACGGAAATTAAATCCATCTCTAATTATAAAAAACTTCTATCCTCTTCCATTTTCCGTCTTTAATTTGAAAAATTTCGTCTCTAATTAGAGATGGACTGTGTCCGTCTCTAATTTCCGTCTCTAATTTCCATCTCTAAATCGGGTATTTCTAGTAGTGTATCACTTACCATAAAATATTTTTCTTTTAGATTTTTTTTTGTTAAGAATCAGTATGTAATCTATAGGTACATTCTATGGTTATTTTGCTTTTTACAAAGTAAAGTTTACTTTTTCTCACTTCACTGTTGGATGAGAAATTAACTCTTCATCCAATGGTTAGAAAAACAAATTAAACATAAGCACAAAGTTACCATAGAATTGCCCGTAATTCTATATCTCATATTACTTAATTTTCTTATTTTTTTTAATGTTTGAAAACGTTTTAAACAATAAGTCCAAATTTGGACGTTTAACCTTCTACATTATAAAACGGATAGTTTATCATGATTTAACTTATATCAGGTATACTTAGATTGTAGCTGAAATTTGCTTGACCGTTAAAAATTCATTAATTTATGTTAGTGACATCCATATTACTTTGTAAGATTGAAAACAAGAAAAAGAAACACGCACTTGTTTAATATTTCAATGTACCAACTATCTGTGTGTAATTCCTATTAAAATATATTCAAGAGTGGTTCATTAGATAGAAAAGATCACTAAGATTTAATGATCTGTTGCCAAACACATTCCAATTCTAATCGGTAATGAAGAATTGCTCATTCGATGAGCATTCTTCTTCTTCTTTTTTTTTTTTTGTTAAGATTCGATCTATGAGCATTCTTAATTTTATGTCTTGAAAATGACATGAAACTTATTGTGTTAGAGCCGGGTTTAAATTGTACTCTCCCCTTTTTTTTTTTCATAGTTTTTGTTTCTGAGAAAAAAACATGCATGTTATGAAAATGATAGATATATTTTGCGATGGACTAATTTATTCTTATTGAGAGAGAGCATATATTGGTGAAGAGTTAATATTTTAGCATTTAGTTTATGGATAAAAATGACAAAAATATATATATTAAATGTCTTTTTGAAATCTAAAATGTCTTAAAATAATAACTAAAAGATATAAAGCTTAATAGATGAAGTTTTTTTCTTCCCCAAAGGCCTGGAGTTAAGGGATGGCAAAGGCGGCCAGGACCGGATTTTACTATTCTCGTACCTGCCGGAACTATAATTAGTTTTTCCTAATCCTGCCTTGAACTATAATTAGTTTTTCCTAATCCTGCCTTGTACCTGAGCGGATTTTAATATTTTTTTTCTCATACCCTTCCCGTTATAAAATGAAAATTCCTGATCACAACCCGCCCTACCCCATTTACAAATTAAAATATATAAATAATATAATATTTTTATAATTAATATTTATTTAATGATATTTTTATAATATATATGTATGTGTGATGTACATATATACGTAAAGGGGTAGGTCGGCTTTAAATTATCCATGTTGTTTTATATGGAATAGATAATGAGACGGACACCTCTCCGATTATTACCCCTCAATAAATCCTTCAAATATATGCGCAATTTATTCCGAATCCAGTCAAATATTGACTTACTCATTCCATTTAAACTGGATCGGAACCACAGGTGGATAAAATTGTCATCTCTATTTGGAGTGGAGAGAGTAGTGTTTATATGCAAGTGCGTAGGTTGGTCTATGAAATGAGATTGGAATTCGGTCATAGAGCATGGGCCGTCAGGATGCATTGAGATGGGTCGTGAACTGTTGATGTGGGTGCCCGAAAACTGCAAATAATTAGCCCACATGGTTGCCTATTGAAGTGATAGTCTACAATTTTGAGACCACCACATAAACAACTTGCTTACGTTTTTTTTAGACAAAACGCATTTCAAGGTTCTAATGTTCTATACTTTAATTTTTTTCACATTGAATCATTCTACTTTTATTTGTTAAGATTGATTTCCTATACATTTATTTATTAAGATAGAGTTTCTGTACGTTTATTTTTTCGACATTTAGTCACTGTAACTAACGAAACAGTCATAAAAATACTAAATGTCAATAAAAACAAAAGTATATGGACTTAATGTAAAAAAATAAAAATATAAGAACTCAATGTAAAAAAAATGTAAGAACTCAATGTAAAAAAAATATACAAAAACACAAAAATACATTTTACAAGAAGATAATACTAAATAATAAATCAAGTTCTTAAAAGTAATTTTTTTTAATTTTACATCGCACAATTTAAAATACAAAAAATTAGTACATTTTATATAATTTTATAAAATTTATTATATTTTCTTTTTTGGAGTTGTCATTAGCATATTTATTGAAAAAATTATAGAAATAGATATAAATTTATTTTTTATATAAATATTTATTTAAAGTTTTTTTTAATAGGTATTGCATCCAATGTATTTTAAACCCTTTGCACCCAGACTAATCCGGTACAAGGGAGCCAACACCCAGCTGTGACCCATTTGAGTCTCATGTCCTTTCCCAGCAAAGACAAAACTCAAACTCGAGACCTTTCTCTAAAACTAGAAGGACTTTGTCGTTTGTACCAAACTTCGTTGGTTGTATTTTAAGATAGAAAATGCATCTCTAATTCTTAAATTATAAAAATAATTTTAAAATGTACATGCATATTAGAAATCATTAACTTATAATCACTTGATTTTAATATTTATAAATTTTATTATCATTATTTTTATTGAAAAAAACAAAACTCTATTTTTTTTATAGTTATTGCCTCAATGGTATCCCAGGCTCTTTTGACCCAGGCTGATCCACTACGAGAGAGTCGGTGTATAGTTTTGGCCCATTTGAGCCCCTTGCCCTCTTCCAGCAAAGGCGAGACTCAAACTCGAGACCACTCCTTAAAATTAGAATGACTTTGCCATCTGTACCAATTGGTAAAATAATGATAACAAACAAAACTATAATTAGTTTAAATCTGGTAACATTTACTTTATTTTATATTATACCTCTTTGTATTTATCTTTTAAACTTTACAGTAACTTTAATAATTAAAAAGATAATATAATTTAATTTAATTTTTTACTAATATATTTTATTTATATAAATTTTTTATTACTATTTTATGAATTTCTAATTTATATTAATACATTTATGTCATTGTATTACGATAATAATATACTTGCTATTTAAAAGTAATATGATTTATTTAAAATAATTATGTTCAATTTATTATATGGTAATTTTATACCATAAGTCTTTAATATATTTTTATGTCATATGCATAATATTTACTTCAAAACTAAGTTTTAATTTTTCATTGAAATCAAATTTTATTTAATGGTTAAGTGTTATATTATTTAATGGTCAAGTGTAATATATAATTAAATACAGGTCAAGTTATTATTTATTGTTAATGGAGCAGATTGAATTGGAGATTAACATAACTATTGATTAAATGATTCCAACCATATAGTCCAATTCTTATTTTAGAAGAAGAGAAAATTCATGAGTAATACCACAGAGATAGATCATGCGAAATTGTAACATCTATCAATTCAGTTATGATACTGAAATATCGAAATGATTAAAATCATTGAAATGATAAAAAGTAGATGAAGTTTAGATGTAATGTGCATCTTTTTCTGGATTGTGAAACCATATACTTGTATATGTTGTCTTGTTCATATGTCTTGCTTTTGGATTGGTTTTATACATGGAAACATATAGACACTTAAGCTAAGAAAGGATTGTTGCTCTGGTTCGGTGACGTAGCCTTAGGGCGAAATCTCTTTGACCATTTTCTTCGTCTACTTCTTGTGACGTAATAAATCTCCATTTAGTAAAAAAAAAAAGAAAGGATGAGACCCTGCATCTCTAATGAAGAGATCGTAAACAATACTAAAAGAAATTATCAAGTTTCTCTCATGCTATTAGCCTTTTAGATAGGGCGGAGTTGATCGAGAGGTGTGAGCTTAGATAGCCACCACCTCATTAACTAGTTCAATAGCTAGGATCCGTTGGTTCATGGAATGGAACGAAATATCTATTCCTAGAGAGTAATTAGATAAGAAATTAGGGTTGTGCAAAAACCGAACCGGACCGAAAAACCGAACCAAACCGGATAATTTCGGTTCAGTTTGGTTTTCATTTTTAAAAATTTTTCGGTTTTTTGTTCGGTTCGGTTTTGAATTTTTGGTCAAAAAACAGACCGAAATTTAGGCTAAAAAACCGAACAGAAATTTCGGTTCGGTTCGGTTCGATTTTCGGTTTTACCCCCTATACATTTCGGTTCGGTTTTGAAAAATCAAAAAATTTCAGTTCGGTTCGATTTGGTTTTAACCGAATACACACCCCTACTTATCATGGTATATAAAATGTTAAATTTAGGAATGTACATGAAAACTTATACATGCTTCTTTTAAAAAAAATAAATAAATCCACAAACTTAAAAATTGAAAGATGACAAATACCATATACAATCAATTTTTAAAATTTAATTATTTATAATAATATGTTATTATAAATATAGTAGAAGGATTATGAATTATATATGACTTGGTACTTCAATTCATCCTTCCATAATCCTCCCTATTACATTTCACATTCTGAAAGCACATAAAAGGGCAAATGCATTTTCTATCCTTCCGTGCAAATGAGAGAGATCTAGGTACCCAAAATAGAAGTCTAAACTGCAGAAAGCAAGCTGCTTATTCATCCACGATCAAAAAAGTACGCAATGCTTTGTTACTAATCATACGCTCCAATTAAATTATTATTACCAAATTCTCATAAAAAGAATAGACATAAGTTTTACAAAAACAAACAAATCTAAGGATTGATTGTACATACGATTCTAAGGAATTCATCACCACAGAACTCTAGCAGCATTTCTGTAAAAATAAAATTCCCTTACCTCATTGTCAAAATTAAAATGAACATGTGATGTAAAACTGTGTAGCAGAAATTTATGGATGTTCGGCTTCCCAGGAGCAAAAGAGAGCATGAAGAGAGAAAAAGAACTAGATCTTCTATAGTGTTCATTGTGTCTATCATCATTCATATTGAATTTTCACAGCATTCATGACAATGAATATTTACTCGAACAATAAGCAACTGATATTCTATGAGATATCACCATTAAGAAGCCTTGATTTATTGTGATTATTATTATTTTTTTTGTTTCTTTATATCCATCAGTGGTAGCAGTGTCAATAGGATACAATATGACAGCTTTCAAATAGCATATTTATTAGCAGGGCACTTATATTTCCAATGGCATATCAGAACAGTGCTCTTCTTCAGGCTTCAATTACCCGGTGTATATCTTGGTTAGCTATTACTTGCTGCAAATCTTCTCTTTTATGTTGCAGATGTTGATAGTAGGTTGACTTATTCGAAAGAATGAACCCAGGTTACTTTGACATCATTCTCAAAGGAGGAGTATTGTGAAATTCAAAAGGCAAGCAAGGATTCAATTTAAAATTCACTACCTCATTGGTAATTACTGAGCGAGTGTGGAAGAACTTTATATGGATTTAGTATTCCATTAGGGTCCAGCAACTTCTTGATCGAAGCCATCACTTGCACCTATCCAAGTGGAATAACTTAGACATTATTTTACAAGCCATCATGCATGCTGCAATATTTAGTGGGATATACTCATTGTTAATATTTCATGGTTCAAAAGAGACTCACAGTTTCATGTGACTTGCTGTAGAAGATTTCATTGGCTTTCATAAGTCCTAAGCCATGCTCTGCACTTATACTTCCTCGGTGTTCAGATGTCCACTCATAGACATACGGTTCTATTTGTGCTAAGATCTGCAATCACACGAAAGTTAATCCAAGAATGTACCACATGGACTAAGCAAATAATTCCTTGGAGGATTATGAAAATTACCGAATCATCATATTGTGGGGCTGAAATATTAAGATGCAGATTACCATCTCCCAAATGGCCATATCCAACAACTTTGGCCTTTTGATCTGAGAAAAAAATGAGGTAAACATGTGAAAATGACGTACAGAGTCTGAATAGATTGTAAGGTTGAAATAATTAGGCTTCTTTTGCAATATACACTGTTGGACAAAATTTTTTTCCCAATATGCAATCTTGGAGAACTTGATCCCACAATGGAAAAAAAAAATACAAGATAGCATAATGGAACATAAGTATAGATAATTGAGCCTTAGCTTAAGCCAATTGTTCTGACCATGATGGATTCAACATTTTCAAAGCCTGTGGACTTTCTACATGCACAAATGAAATAGGTATTCAAATAACAATATTCTTTGCAACTTTAGGTACCAAAAGGAATACCTTTTTTCCCACAAGGCCTTTTCTTTAACGTACTTGTGGCCTGTGGTATGGTATTTTCATTAAGATTGTCAGATTAGGATAGGACATGCAGGAAACAAATCCACAAGCCACACGTCCAGCTCTACTATATGGAAATTTTCTAGTTCGAAATTTAGTTGGTAGGCTAAATCTATGATCAAACTGTTTACCTAATCTCACTCGCATTTCCTCTACAAGATTGTACATATGCTCAACAGGCAATGACAGATCATATTTGTAGATAGGCCCAGCTCTCATCAATGCTTCTGGTATACCCTGTAGCCAAATAAAGTGATTAATTATTATTGACATTTTCACCATCTCATTGTTCCTAAAATAATCATTCTACAAGATAAAGAACAAACAGTAACAATTTGAATTCCCATATGTACATATAGATCACACCAATTCTAGACTTCTAAGGTTAACAATCTTAAGTCATTCCCACCGTTTGTCTTTAAATGTAAGACGTTGTTTTCCTACATCAGGCCACCATATGTTAATTGGTTGAACAGTAACTCATACTAAACAAACAGTAGAACCACAAGGCCAACCATTCATGATAAGCTAGGAGGCTCCAAACTCTTGAACCAACTTAAATAAAACACAACACAGAATTTTGACAAATGAATTACGTGCCAATTGAAAATCATAGAAAGTACTTGTTCACAAACCACTATTTACAACAAAATGACAAAGGGTTTTTCTTTCTTCCATATACTTTATATATATATACCGGTTTAGATAATGGGTCTGCAAAATTTAACAGCATATGTGCAATTGTGGTAAAAAAAAAGGCACAAAAACTGATAGACTTGTCCATGAATTAAAAGTGAAATCCACGGTTTTTTCAAAAAAAAAAAGGTGAAATCCACAGTGTATAATCTCAATTCTAAGAACTCTTTTTAAAAACAGCATATAAAGCAACCAATTGAGGAAGAAATTGGAACCTCACGTATACCCCAAAAAGAGGATGCTTGGTTTATGTCTTGTGCAAGAACACCATCAGAAATTAAACCAGATTCCATTGAGCTAAGTAGAAACGCCTCAAGCTTCTCTCTGTAAACAAACAAATAAAAATGTAAATTTAAATGTATGTAGACCAATCCAAGTGCCGGTTCCGAACTGAACTGAATAGGTGGTTCTAATTCCAGTTCCGATTCAGACCGAGTTTTAATAATATTTTATTTTTTAAAATGGTTCAAAACTGGAACTGAACTGGATTTTAATAATTTTGAACTTTTCTAGACAGTTCAGAACCGTAACTAGAACAAAATCAGAAATGTCAATTCCGGAACTAGAACCAGAACCATCCCTTTAAGATCCACTTTCGGTTCCTTGAAAAGATGGAACCACCAACACCGGCTCGGTTCTGAATCGTGGACAAGTCTAGATACACGGACATGGAAGCTAATAGAAGGACATCAACAAAACCATGTTCACATGTTAGCCAAAAATGAAGCAAAAACAGGGTCCAATTTGGTATGAAAGTTGTTAGAGTTTGACGAGGGTGGAAAAGAAAATCAGCAAATGAAAATATCAAGGCCGAGCAACTTTGTTAAAGAATAATTATCATATTCCTAATCTACTGTTCAGTTAAATGTGGATAAGTATTATATTCTTAATCTATTGTTCAGGTAAATGTTGAGCACCACAGAGCTGATGCCTGGAGAAAACTTGTGCAGTTCTGCAGTGCTTAGTAATAATGAGGCATTTCAGGAAGTTGCATAATAAAGGAAATTAACAATGAATAGTTTCTACTTCATTTTGCCAGCTTCCTTTGGAGTTATTAATAAAGTTAAATGGAAGAGTACTGTACAACAACAGTCCTACAACATACATCAAACAACTTCATGAAAGACAAACTCAAAAATCCATTTGGGGCCATGCGAAAGGTCCACAGAATGGACTTCAATCTCAAAATACAAAATAACAAAATTTTCTCATGGTAATAACAGAATTCTGCAACAAAAAGTACTCGTCATCCAAGGAGACAAAATGAAGAAAAGACAAATTTACTTGTCATAAGTTTCATGACTGCCGGTCGTCTCAATCAAAAGATAAAAGAGAAAAGACAAGAAAATTACTTGTCATATGTTTCATCACTACCAGTTGTCTCAATCAAAACATAAAAGTTGTACATTGAGGAAGGCAATGGATTCCGAGCACCTTCTAAATGTTTTAGAACCTGCTAGATGAAATACAATAAGCACGACTCCAAAACAAAAACAAAAGATATTATCAGAATTCATTACTTTCAAACATAATAAACATTGTTTGCGAACAAATCTTGATAAAGTGAATTTCTTGTATTTTGAAATTATAACGTTGATATTTATTTTATAAGTCAGCTCATTAGAAAGGATAAATAAAGGGACCAGGTCATGTTAAAAACTGAAGTTATATAATGACCCACTTTTCCCAATGAGTGACTTTGCAAATTATGTGAAAAATATGTAGTGTTTATTTGGTAGTGTTCCAGTGCTTCAAACAAAGCTTTAATGTTAAACACAATATAAAGGTAATTTAATTAGAAGCTTCAAACAGAGTAATCATTGGAATCTCGAAGCCTACTTTAAACGAAGTATCTAATTTCTCCTTTCTCCTACTGTGGGAAAACTCAAACACCACATCAGTGTACAAATACATCTTTGACAAATGTGTGTGTAATCATAAAATTATGTAATAACAGAAATATTACAATCGGAAGCATTTGAAAAAAGAAAAGAGGGAGAGAGATTTACCAAACAGAAAAAAAGATATAATCACGACACTAACTGTACACCGCAAACACATAAATCAACTGATGCCAAACTACCATAGGCACAAAGTCCAACTCATACCAAAACAATACGTTAAAGAGAAGCATGGTCCCCAAAGCTTTTTTTAAGTAAAAATCATGAATTATTGCGTGGTCATGACATATGATTGACCAGGCTAGCTTTGTTTCCCTGATTAATATGGATCCAAGTTCACTTTCCTCTCTGTCCTGTAAGCTCACATGATCTCCCAATATAGCCCATGTACTCAACAGCCACTCACTTTAGTTACTTTAATTTAGGAAGAGCTCAAGAACACAAAAAAAAAAGGTATTGTAACCAAGAAGAATGTGCACCATAGATTGGATGGGCACCGAGTCATCCATGCATGTGCCTCAAGCTGGAATGCCAATTACCAGTTTGTCAGGGAACACCTTTAGCCTCCCTATCCCTATCCCGTTCTTCAATACCACCATAGAAATTCTGTCTACATGTCAAAGTGGTTGATAGCAAGTCGCAAAATAACATTTATTTCCATGTAAATATTCTGCAGTTTTCAACCAACTAGTCACTGTCCTACTTTTTGTCCTTTTCCAGAAATCTATGTGGGGTTAAATTCTAAAAATTGATTTCCACATGGAAATTGACTTCAAAATGAAACCAACCCATGATGCACAGACACAGATATAGCAATACAAACACAATGAGAAATTACACCACAAATACAGAAGAACAGTCATATTCTGTATCTGTGTATATACACGATTAAACATGTTGTATGCATATAAAGTCCATTATTTATTTACTATACAAAGGAACATTATACACACACACACAAAAAAGAATGGGTTAATTTTTTTTTTAAAAATCATATTTCACATCCGTGCATGTACATCATTTAACATGTTGCACGCATATGAAGCCTATCATTTAATTATACTAAAAAAAGGTTCATAATATTTTTTTTAAAAAAAGTGACACTGCTAAAAAAGATGACCAAAATGGAAAGATTAAATCTGTCATAATTATTTGCAACCAATAGCAAAAAGTGAAAAATATGAATAATTATTTTTTATAGAAAAAAAGTTCTATTAATATGCAGTAAATATATGTCTAATTTAAAATTATCTTGTAGAGAATTTTATGATTATAACAAGCACATCGAATAGCAATTTCACATTAATGTTACACATCAGAATATCTCACAACATTAATGGATAATGGAAATATCAACGCATTAACATGGGTAAGGAAAAGAAAGACAAAATAAGAGAAGTTGCTTCCAACATTAACTACACCAAAACAATTTGAATATGGCAGCAATGCTTGAATGCTGAAAACTGAGTAGTGCTGATGCCTTTTATCACATAAAATAGACACATATTGTAGCATCTCTTTGTTGTGTTTTAGATATTATTGAACCACAAAACACCACCGTATCATTAAAAAATCTCAGAGATGCCTGAGCACTGCACTAGTAAATTTTGAAAATTGCAAACACTTGTTTACATATAAATACAGGTATTTATTATCTGCTCATAGTATTTTGCATATTGTTGAACCATAAAACTAGAGCAGCTAGAGGAAATTTTTTTAAGAAAAAACCACACACATGGCATCTTGTTCAAAACCATCATATCTTGATCACGAATAATGTGTGGTGAATTCAAAAGCATAGCTCAAGATGATATAAGAACACAAAAGGTAAAGGGTCAAGAATTGGCTTTCTCCATCTTCCTCTGGAAGGAATTATGATACCAAACATATCAAAAATGATTTAATGTATACCCTTCAAGTAAGAAACTGAATCACATCACAGGGAAGCAGTAGCCTCCCAAAATGTTTTTGTCTAGTACTAACTGTACATGCTCATTTAAATGAAAAATTAAGACTAGTAAAACAAACTTACCAAACCCATCGACTCACTATCCAAAAATTCAAATGCAGACAGAATCTCTCCCAGTTTCCTCTTTGCTTCCAATAGAAGTTTCTGAAAAAAGAACGGAAAATAAGGGAAGCCGTCAGGGACATCCTTTGGAGTCGGAAGCAGCAGATTAATGAAGAAGATAACAAGAAACCAGAGGCAAACTTTTTAGTACCCATGAATCAAAAAAAAAAAAAAATTCTTTTAATAAAAAATTCTGAAATGAATTTCTAGGTAAATCTTGGTTGTGCCAGAAATCAAGCATGTATCTTTTTGAATATGCTGCTACTCGATGACACAAATCATAGATGTACTTTAAAACTCAAACTCAAACTCCTAAATTCATGTATCAATTTTCATCCTGCTCAAATCCAAATTCTTAATCAATATCTGAAATTTAAATCCAAGCGATAAAGAAATAATTACTTATTATTTAGGAAATAATATAAATTTAGAATATTTTTTCCATTCTTTAGGAAGTATTAATGCTACTTGTTAGCTATTTTTCCTGAACAATGACTCTTAGCTTTTTGTAATTTGAATCATTCTCTATATAAGGAGAGGATCATATTCAATAAAAAGCTATCAATGTTTTAGTCAAGAAAAAGAACTAAGGAGAGTTGGTGATCTCTTGAACAAATCACCTTGAAGAACAGGAAATCGAGAAGTTTTTCCCATCAACAGATCCATGACAAGATCCTATTCAAGGGCCTTAAAACAGTTTAACAAATGCTTAGCATGTAGCTAAAAAGAATAATATCAGAAGCTTTGAGTGTTTGATTTATTGAGGTACTTGAATTTTCAATTAGTGAAAGCCAAACAAATTGTACACAGAGAGTTTCATTTTCGAAAGAGTCTTTGTCTAGAGAAATGTACTAAAAAAAGGGTAGATTGTAGAACCTGTCAATGGGATAGAGCTTTTTCAACTCTCTCAAAATGTAATCTATTCTAAACATATATGCCACCCTTCTCCTCTGAGAGGAGATTTTAGTAAATGTCCAAAAATAGCAGGATTAGGTTAGTAATATTTCTTCCATCTCTTCCCCCACACCCCAAAAATAAGGAGCCTTGAATATTTTATGATAATCATTTGTGTCTGAGAGTACCATAATGCCCAAAAGTTGGATATGTGGCCCTTAATTTAAAAATAAAAGTTATTTGATGAAGTTCCAAGAATTTAATAGTTAGAACAGAGCATGAAATGATACAATGTTGAATTAAAAAGATTTACAGCCACCAAAAACATGTTCCATTTTCATTTCCAAAGACCAAAGTGATGCTAGAGACTAGATGTGTTTCACAATGTGATCACAAAGTGGGCCCTGGAAAAGGATCCATACATATATAGAGTAAGAAACTTTAGCTATACTGCCTGTCATGGTGAGCATGGAAAAAGGATCCATACATAGTGTGATCCCAAACTAAGTGAACACAACTAGATTATGACTGAGGCTTTGTTGATTAGGGAGCATGTCTTCATATTGAGCATTAAGAACATATATAGAGTGAGAAACTTTAGCTATACTGCCAGAGTTCATACCTGGCAACTGAGATAATCTTCACATGCAAGAAAAGCTATGTTTACTGAAGATAGCTTTGCCGGGGTAAGTATGGATACCTTGGTTACAATTCCCAAGGACCCTTCACTTCCTTTATCAAAAATAGCATAAATATATGAGTTGCAAGATACACTGAAAAATACACTAGAAACCAGAAATATAAACACAAAGTTAAGTGTTTAGCACATGCCTATAAACAAATGCTTCAAGTCATATCCCGTATTATCTTTACGTAATGTGCCAAGCATGTCAAGTACACTACCATTTGCTAGAACAGCCTCAAGACCTGTAAGATAAGCACAAAACATGCTTTTAGAGTAAACAGAATGATGAGATGCGCTTGCAACATACTTCATTTCGAGGTGCATTTCCATATAACTGAACATTTAATGTACCCAGGAAGAGAGAGAAATTTCAATATGTAAATATGAAGTCCCAGGAAGAGAGAGAAATTTCAATATTTAAATATGAAACTCCAATAGGTATCAACAAATCTCACCAAGTACATTTCCATGTAGCGAACCATAACGGACAAGGCGCAAACCACCAGCATTAGTTGAAATATTTCCACCAATTTGGCAGCTCCCTTTTGCACCCAAGTCCAGTGGCATTATAAATCTGAATAGAAGCATAATTTACTTAATAAAACATCAATAAAATGATAAGTCCAACTCAGCCAAGTTTCAACCAAAATGGTCAAATATTATGAACATTTGGCATCCTATAAGAACCAAAAGACATCAGAATGATTCATTTCCTTTCTACAACATTAACAAGAATCAAGTACATAACATTTTGCAAGAATATTCATTCTCATACAAGGGTCCTTAGCAAAGATTCAAAATCCTGACGTTATTGATGAAAATGCTAGAACTTTCTAGGATGAAGATTTGAAGAAAGTTGAACACTATTCAGTTACACATTACCTATTTATGAAAATAAGATAAACAGCTCCTCATCATGAAAATTATCACCAGCACTCCAGCAGTTGCACATTTGAAAAAAGAAAAAAGGCGCTTCTAAAAACACTACATAATAACTACTACTGTGTTTCAAGTAGGAAAATCAATAATTATGTTCCACTTCAGTATGTAGTGAGTCAAGAAAGAATAAACAGATTTGGGATACCTTACCCTTGGTTATCCAAGAAAGATATCAGATTTTCCAATATGCATCCTGCTTCACAAACTAATACACCGCTAACCTGACAAGTAGCATGAGTTAACCACTTTAGGATCCATTGTGTAAATGATTTTCAAATTTGAACAATATTAACATGTTTAATTCCAATAATAAGTACCATCAAAGCAAATTACAATAATTATCATATCCACTCTTATAATTAGCTAAAATTACCTAAGGACTGATTATGGGCTCAAAAGCATGGCCCAATATTTTATGGGAGATTTAGGGAGAATGTACTTCATGTACTTATGATAAAATCCATCAAATAGAAAGATCTCTTTTTATTTTTCACCTTGGTTAACAGACATTACTATGAGCTCATTCCAACCATGACAAGGCAAAACACCAAAACTCTCGAGATTGTGCCAAATCATAATGTAAATGCACCTAACAACGCTGTCCCCATATATTTTCTCTCTTGAAAGCCACATCTCTATAGAATCTCTTAGGTGCACAACTCAAAACATTCTTTCCATCATACCATAGCCATTCACCCTCAAAACACTGATATAGACATCAAAACACCTAGTTTTCCCTCACACACATGTAGTCTCACTCATACTTCCATAGCTCTCTCTAATGTGGCCCTATCATGGTGAAAGCACTTAGAGATGACACCTGATGTTCTACCATCAATAACACTTACAATCCAATCATTAACTAATGTAAGACTATGAACATGACTCTTAAATTTCTTATAAACTATGGCAGAGAAAGAGAACTAAATTAAATATTTCTCAAGTATAGTACAACTAAAAGAACAAAATGTGTGATTTTTTGCATGTTTTTTTTATCTATATAGACAGACAAGTGGCTGCATAGATTCAAGCCCAGGTCTCCATGGCCACAATTCTTTTGCATGATAATCATTTATATACATATACATAGGCTTGACTGCTTGACAAAAAAAAAAAAAAAAGAATCCCAAAGCCAGACTTACCAAAATGAAATAAGATGCCTACCTTGTCAAAAGCTACAACCTCATTCATTGAGCTCAAATTGATAATCACCTGTAAAACAGATCTTGATTTAGCTCTACCGTCAAAAGGTTAAGATGTTTTTATTGCAAGCTATGATTTTTAGAAGAAAATATGTACCGCCACAAATGCATATTCAACGTAAGGTTGTGATTACATTAAAGGGTCTGAATAGTGGTAAGGCAACAAGCAATATTTAGATTAAATAGGCAGTTCATCATCTTATCTTCCAACTTTAGGGAAGATTCATCCCCCTCCAAGGCAAATGCATCTGAAGATGTGTGCGTGCATGCATGCATGAGTTCATGCGTGAAGGTGCATATGCATGTTTATTGTATTACATATAATTAATGTTATAGTTATTTTTCATAAAGACATGTAATGCATGTCAGTCATAATAGGCATAGTTCAAGTCCCATTCATGATCCTAGTCCATCTAAAAGAGAGGGCATCTTCAAAATTATTTTTCTTCTTAATAAAAAACTTAAACTAATTTTAAATTTCAGAAGATTTTCCTGGAATTATTTATACTTTGGTAGGATTTAGGTTGATAGCCTCCAAGGCATATTGGATTTTGGTTGACTAAAGTTATCTTGTAGATGAGAAATTATGATTGTACATAAGTTGGTATTATCAAAGCCAACTTCCATAGTCATTGGCTCCTATTGCTGTCATAAGTATAAAGGAAAATTTTCTAGTAGGGTAATTTAGAATATATAGTTTTGGTAACATATGCAGTTCTGAAATCATATTTCTCCATACGTCACAGCTTTAAAACATTTGGTTTTGGGATAACTAATGTTTTTAGGAGGTGAAAATCCAGGAGTTTGTCAATTGTTTATGTTTGAATACATAACAGTTTCATTTTCTGATATAAAAACAATAAACATATATATGAATTGTAGTGGCCAAGAACAGTTCAAGAAAATGAGGCTATAGTACAAGGCAGCGAGAATGTTTTCTATAACATGATGTAATTCAGTTAAGCCATTAGGAAAAGAGAATGAATGAATGAATTAACCAGAAAAAATTGGACCCAGATTTAAGTTTAAACTAAGTTTATGATAGGAAATCTATGTTAACTTTCTATGTTTAAGATTGAACATCGGTAGCCTTTAGTTAATTAGCAGATGTTTTGGAACTTATTAAAACAATCAGCTCCTCAAACTTTCCAAATGAATTTATCAGATACAAGCAGAAATCAATCTATTAATTGAGACACTCATTTGATTTATTCAAGGCACCTATATGACTCTTTTCTGCCTTCTAACAGAGCAAAATGAGATCTTCAAGTAACGTCCATTCTCATAAACCTTAAAACATTCAGGTCTTTGTGGCATTCTTTTTCTCTGCCATATACTTCTAGTCAGGGGCAGAACCAGAAAGTTTGGAAAGGGGAGTGGAGCTGGGTGACAGCGGCGAGGAGCTCCTCCCCACCGTTTCCCATCCCCTCCATCCCTCCCTCCCTCTCCTTCTGCCCCTCTATCTCATTCAAGTTTCTCAAATCCATAATGACAAAGTTGATGCCCCTTTTAGTACATATAAAAGTTACGAGTGGAATGCAATAGGGCTAACCCAGTCTGTTTTCCAATTTTTCCCTGAATTTTTCAACAATAATTCTAGCAACATCAGAATTAAAAATTAAACTATATTTTTGTGACATATAGGAGATTAAAAGCTTCTAATACCACCAGATAAATACTAAATTTACACTGCTTCTAACACTTACAGCATTTGATAAGTTAAGAACTTTCTTTGTCATATATGCTGGTATGTTGCAAGCGAAAAACAAAAATGCAGTGGCTAGAAAAAATGTGAAGTAAAAAAAAAAGTTATGGTAGGCATCACCTCATCAAAAACTGGGACACTTCCACCCACAAGACCAGTATTTCCACCTTGAGGAACAACAGCCAGGTGTCTGTCATTACAATATTTAAGAATCTGTGACACCTGCAGACAAAATGAAGGCAAAAATTATTATTTTACACATAATTGGATAGCAAATATATTAGATAAACTCAACATAACATGAATAAAATTCAGCACATATATTTAAATATAATTAATAAGAACTCCCAAATAGTAATTAAAAATCAACAAACAGTGCGAGTCAAAGATGTACACTAGTTTCAAACAGATATAATTATCAGCAACTAAACCAATAACTCCAATAAATAGCTAAAAATAAACAGTATTACAGATATTAACTCATAATCAACTTGTATCAATAGTTAAAACTCAAAAATTATAGAGATAAGCAAACCTCCTGAGTAGTTCTAGGCAGGAGAAGAAGCTTGCTGAAACCCTTGTACTTGTGCATCCAATCAGTATTTACAGACTCCAATCTATCTTCATCCTGAACCACATTTTTTTCACCCAATATTCCCTTGAAATAGGCTATATCATCGCAATTCAAGGTGGAAAATGAGGGGTTTCTCTGAATTAATTTTTTAGTTGCAGTGCCGAAACCTCTATACTGAAAAGCAAAGGTACTTTCCACTGAAGGCCAGATGGTTTCTTTGTTATCAGTCGACAAATGAGTAGCAAATGTCTGCAATTCTCGTTTCTGGTATTCCGAAAACAGCACATTATGTTTGCCATTAAAGCCTGTTTCCATTAAAAAAATATATATGTATATTTCAGTTATCAATTTATTTATAAATTCAATCAACAGTGATGCTTGGGAAGTCTATAAAATGCAAGAATTTATATGATTTGAATTTTATATATCAGTCATTTTGAGGATTAATTGAAAAAAAAAAACCCAAAATTAACATGATTTTGCAAGAATTCAAATTGAATTGAACTGTTGCAAAATGATTCAATCCAATTATCCAAACAATAATTACTATTCCACAATCATTTCAATTTACATATATATGTGCATATTAAGCGATCAGACTGATAATAAAAAAAAGAAAAAAAAAAAAAGAAGAGTGAAAAATGGTTGCCTGAAGTGGAGCGGAGAGAGGAATGATGAAGAGAAAATCGTCGCCTGAAGCTGAAGATGCGATCAATTATTACTTTGCACTTTTCCATCATGCTATTTGCTTATATGTATACAAATACAATTGAATTGAATAAATACTTAAATACTAGTAGTAGATTTTACAAGATACTTGCACGTGTTATTTGTATTTATTTTTGTTAACAACGCACGTGTTATTTATCTATTTAATGGTTAGGCGAAATTTTTAATTCATCTGATCCAGATGAGTCTTATATAAGCAGATAATTAATATAAAAATAAAATTACTTT
>CANYLF011312255.1:0-13147 GCA_948193215.1 Bocquillonia castaneifolia | reverse complement strand
TCAAAAGTAAAAATTGATGAGTAGAAAAAAATCCTAATTAAAATTTATAAAACAATTTAATTTAAAATAAAAATAAAATAAATTTTTTATCGTGAATAT
This sequence comes from Bocquillonia castaneifolia, assembly GCA_948193215.1. Lineage (NCBI taxonomy): Eukaryota > Viridiplantae > Streptophyta > Magnoliopsida > Malpighiales > Euphorbiaceae > Bocquillonia > Bocquillonia castaneifolia. The sequence goes on along the minus strand of CANYLF011312255.1, from coordinate 13,048 downwards.
GATTATAAATATTGAATAATTTGTTATAAAACATTTATTTTAAGGAAAAATTTATTTACAAAAAATATTAGATTTTTAAAAATCATATTTTAAAAATAGAGTTAAAAAATTATTTGTTGTTTTGGGGCTTTATGTTGATGAATCAAAAAAATTCATGTACAATTTCAAGTTTATAAAAATGTATTATAAGTAAAATAAGATTTAATTTTTAGAAAGTATTAGAGTTAAAATTAATATAAAAAATAATCACACGAATATTTGGACAAAATATTTTGCATGATATTTGAAAATATTATTGAATATTAGCTTTAATATTTATATTGGGTAATTAATATTAAATTTAAGAACATTAAAATTTTTGTGCATTAATTTGCCAAAATTAAAAAGTTCATGCATAAGATTGCCAAAATAATCAAAGTTCAGGATTTTTTTGCAAATACACAAAACGACAGCGTTTTGACGTGGCGCCCACGTGGCCTTGGTCAGCATATTCCGATTGGCATGTCAGCCTCTTTTCATCGGACTTTTGATCGGTGTATGAATTTGCCAAACTTAACGAAGGCCGTGCATGAATTTGCCAAGAAAAAAGGACAGGATTAAAACGCTAAAAACGCGAAAGGACATGCATTTTTTTGCAATTAGGCCATATAAAAATAATATTGCATTTTTTGAATTAAAAATATTGTTAAGAACTTCCAAAAAAAAATCCTAGGTGGCAACTTAAGAACATGACCTAAATCCTTTCTAACAAATAAAAATAATGTAGTTAAATAATTAAATGAATGTAGAATTTGATAACCAAAATTATTGGAATTAGAAGCGAATGCTTATTATTGAAAATAAGGCCTTTCATATGACAATTGAAGGTAATTGGAATGTAAATGAGCAATGAAGGCATGAGATTCTGTGTTATTGTCATTCATAACAATACATTAAGGATGATGCCATAATTCAACATATTATTATTTTCTCTTTCGTTGATGTAGTTGAAATATTTGAATGGAATCTAGCATCCATAACACACCAGTTATGTTGTCTTTTGCACAGGGCTGCCACTTGTTTCTGATTGCTCATCTTTTGATTCAGCACATTTAATTCTTCATCAAATTTCTGTGATAATTGAATATAATTAAAAGTCATATAATTTAGTATTCATCAATGAATAAGAAATTTAATGTTATTCACACATTTGAATCCAGAAACTTATAAGATTTTGTTGTATAAAGTTGAGTATTCTCCTTTGGATTTTGAATGATTGGATTTTGAACCCATCATTTTTATTTGGAATAACTCTAGAAATGAAACTTGGATCTATTATATCATTGCAAAACATAAAAAGGTGAATACATTTTTAAAAAAGGAAAACACATTCCAAAAATTAAATATTAAGAGAAAAAATGAATTTAGAAGAAGAAAAATATAACTTACCAAAACATACCATTATTTGTAAAGATGCCCATCCTCTTCTATTGATTTAGAATTGTTAATACAATAAAACTTTCGCCCATTCAAATCTAGTGCTATTCTCCATTGTAATCTTGCCTTTCTATAAGTTAGGATTTGAGAAGTCTTTTTAGGATCTAAACAAAAAAACGAAAAGGAATACAATGAGAGGCTAAAATTCTTGAATGTCGTTCATTATCTGGGAAAAAAAACACAAACAATTACGCAAATGTAAAATATCTAAAAATAATAACATAATTATTTGATATAAAATTTTATAACATTAAACTTACCTTGTGGTTGAGTCGAATTGTTAACACTATTAAACTTTCTCCTCTTCAAATCTAGTGACATTCTCCGTTGGAGTTTTGCCTTTCTATAAGATAGGATTTGAGAAGTTCTTTTAGGATCTAAACACAAAAGCGAAAAAGAATACAATGAGAAATACATTTTTATATCAGATATAGTAACTAAATAAATTTTAAAAAAATAGAGATTCACCTTGTGTTAAAGTTTCACTAATATCAAAAATCTTTTACATTACACCATCTTTCATGTGATGGAGATTATCAACTCTTAATAATGATGATGATGGCTCGAGTTTGCATTTCATCTTTAAACAAAATTTCAGAGAGATCTGAACAAAAAATACAACTTGCGAAGGAAAAAATGTGAAGCAAAACGAAGTAACAAACCTCTACGAACTATCAATTTATAAGAAGAAAATTATCAATAGGTTCATTAATGACTTGGAAACTGAAAAGACAAATAACCGAAAATAAAACGCTAGGAATACAATAGGTCAAGATACTTAAAAAAATAATAAATTAAAAAAAGGTAACGAATACGAAAAGAAAAAACATATTAAAACGGTTACGAATACGAAAAGGCAAAACAAATTAAAACCTATTGAAGCATGACACTTTAAGCAAAAACTAACAAATTGTAAGCAAAATACATAACAATCCTACATGTCATATATTAACCAAATGAACTATCCTACATGGCAAAAAGGAAATCCTCATAATTTAAGTATTTATATAGATAAACATAACTTAAGCTTTCAATTTGTTAAGTTCCTTAGCTTAGTCAACATTTCTAGCTTTTGAATCCTTAAGTTCCTTAGCTTACTCAATTTCTAGCTATTAATTACCCAATTAATACACATTCTTAGCTTTAGTTCTTCGACATAAATTGAGGGTACTTTTACAGCAGATTCAAGCCCATAAATCATTTGAAAAAGTTAGGTAATTTGGTTGAAAGAACTACATTCTCTGGCACACCCAAGTAAAGTGCAACACACGCGTGCGAGATTGTTGAAGTTCACAGCAAACAATAGTATCTATTTATGATAAAAGTATAATAAAGCACATCATAATGTTATAATTTTTATTTAGTATGAAAATTTTAATAATTTTTTAACAATATAATATGGAAGATATATTTTATTTTCAATGAATAAATATTGATAAAGTTTTAAATTTATGATGTTTTTATAAATTTATCGAGTTAAAATAATTATGATAAAATTTTTTAGTAAATATATTTAATATTTTTTAAAATTGTTATCTTCTTAAGATTACAATTTTTTAAATTTATATCAAATTTAATAAGTTTATTAGTTTGAATAATTTAATTTTATTATTTTATACGCTTATAAAAACTATTTGACTTCTAAATTTTGGTTAATATTATTAAATTTATTTTTCTAGTTTATATAGTTAATAAATTTTATAATTTAAAATAATATATAGAAATTTTAACAAATGTTATGTAAATTTTATAATTTTTTATGAATTTATGAAATTTTTTGAAAAGAAAATAAATTTTTGAACTAAATTAAATTAATTTTTAACAATTAATAAGTTTTTGGGTTAAACTGTATTTTGTTTTTTTAGATTTGATCCTTCCATTGATGGAAAGACGGGAAAATAAATTTTAATGAATGGAAGAAGAGTTGATTTTTAAAAAATTGTGGATAAAGTAGTTATTTTGATAAACCTCCAGATGCAATAGTAATTTACTCTAATAATAAGCATAAAATTTGAAAACAGTCTAGAACGTGATTTTAAAAATGTAACTACTTCAAGGGGCCGGGGGCTCGGTGTAAGTTAGAATTAATCCCATCAATTTAGCCTCCAAGGCCACCCAGTAAACGAACTGTCCTGTCATGCTTAAATTGCGATCAATAACACGCTGGTGACACCTTTCTTTCTCTTTGATTTTGATTTATTGTTGGATGATTAATGATGACCATCTAATTTCTCTAAATATTGAGGCTTTTATTTGGTTTTATAGCAAATGCCCCGTCCAACCAAAAAACACAAATGACATTATCATAACAATTAATTAAGCATTAGCAATAATGTTGATTCAGCACTAACCATAGCCAAGAAATCTGAGGTGGTGGTAGAAAAGATGCTTGTTTCAGACTAGGAAACATATATCTTGCTTGTTCATATAATGAATAAACATTACAAATGAAAAACACCAAGATTTGGATTTCTTAAGTTACAAAAATGATTTTCATTCAAACACAGAAGGAAAGACCTCATCTGAAGGAACTTTGAATCTCTTCCAAACCTCTGCCTTTTGTCTCGGGAACCCAAATAGCCGTAAATACAGCCGCAAAAGCACACACCACCATGTAAATTGCAAACGTAGCTGTTAAAAGTGGAAGAAGTGAGGTTAAGAACTTAAGATATAGTAAACACATAATAAAAGCAGCTATCAGATGGTGCACTGTTTGTTAAATTGGCAAAAACATCTGGCTGGCCATTTGCTCAGTTTGTGGTGCTGTAAAGCAATTTAGGGATTTATTTTACTATGAGCATATATGTCTATGCAAAGAAAGAGTAGGAGAAAGTCCATACCTCCACTGCTCCAAGTCAATAGCAAGTTAGCAGTCATTGTCACCACAAAGGAGAAAAGCCAATTGGAAAGTGTGGCTACACTTCCAGCAAGGCCCTTAATATTGAGCGGAAGAATCTGCATTCATATCAAGAATCGATTAAATAAACTTTCATCTACACTAGTTAAAATGGGGACTTCAGCCACCTATCAGGTCTGAAAAGAGCAGGCAAGCAATCATGCGGGTGCATTCAACTGACATTGTTACTATCATTGACTTTTCTAAAATGGGAATGTGAGTGAAATTCCCCCTTAAATGGGAATCACTCATTCCCCTTTACAAATGAAAAATTCATTGCTATGAAAATGAAAATCAAATTTGATAAAACTAATCAAAAGTCATGTAAAACATTTATAATTTCTAAATAAGATACATGCAGTAAAAAAAAAATAATATATTTCAATAATCTAATAATATTTTACTACAATAAATAATTACAAAAATTTTAGTTTAAAAATTTTGATTCCTTTTCCCATTGTTTATTTAACCTAATAACTCATTCAAATTTTTATTTTCTTCCGATTCTCATTTTTATTCCCATTCCTATTCCAAAGTTCAAATCAAATGACTCCTAAAACACTGTAATACTGCTGCACAGAACATCTTAGATGAACAATTTGTGTTAATTAATAAATAGAATCACATTATAAAATCGACATTTTTTTATAGTGTAATACTGTTTAAAGTTAAAAGTTTAACAAAAATCAGTTATCCCGATCCAATTTTTTAACTGGACTGAACAACAAACCAAAATTTTCTTAAACTAAAATAACTTGATCTGTTTAGTTCTGTTTTGAGGAAATGAGTCAACAACGAGTAATAGAATAGTGATACCTCGGACATTATAACCCAAGGAATGGGTCCCATTCCCAAGGAAAACGCAATAACCATCCCCTGCAAGAGAGATTGGATTAGGCAGACAACAAAAACAATTTAACAAGCAGGATTCAAACAAAAATCACATAGATAATGCATAAGAAATCAACATACCACGACTCCAACCACTGATATAATCCCCATTATGCTATATAAATGAGACTCCTCCGTTAGAAAATCCTGGTCAGTTAGCAAAGTGGAGAAAAATAAATTAAAATGGAAATAATTTCACTTAAGTATCATGATCACTGGCAAAAATAAAAAGTTTTCAGTACATTTACCAAATACTTGCCTGAATAAAGAATGCTACTGAAACAAGTAGGAGGCTAACAGCCATTCCAGCAGATGAAATCTGTGATTAAAAAAAGGAAAAAAATCATCCTTTCTCATTCTCCAAGTGAAAACAAATTGACCTACAAACTACTTGGAACACTTCTGCACTAACTCACTATAAGTAGAAGCTTGCGGCCTGCTTTATCAACGATTGATGTTGTTACACCTGTAGCAATAACCTAAAAAGCAAGCATGTTCAATTTGAAATAAATACTAAAGAAATTTTTTCGACACATGTGACAATTCACATTGCAATGAGAACATAATCACTTCACAAATTTCCCTAAATCTGTACCTGAACAGCACCAAGCCCGAAAGTAGCTATGTTACTATTTTTAACCCCTGTTCAAAAAGTTAAAGAAGCTTATCAGAACCATTTCACTCAACCACTAGTGCAAAGAAAAATTGACATACCACCATAATTAATGCTCATGGCTAGCATAAGAATTGAAATATTAAATATATGTAGCAGCAGAACTATTGCTAAATTTGGTACAAAGTGCAGGTTTATCGGACATTAGAAAACAAAAAAATTGGAAGGGTAATTCATCATAGGTACTATTAATCAATGCAGACTCTTGAAGCAACCACAGATCCCTATGGTTCTGAAAGCATACAAAAAGAGAGTTCCAATTTTCCCCTGACCTCGCCACTTTCTAAGCGTAAAAATAGGAAAGAACGAAAAATCAAAAGAAAAATCAAGCTATGTTTCTACTTTACAGGCTTACAGGTTACAATTGCACTGAAAGATAAATAAAAAAACATTTATCAATTCCATTGTTTCTATTGCAAGAACCTGAGGAAAACTCTCCAATCTGGGATTGTTAACAAGCATATTGTGCTTACCTGCAGTTTCAAAAATGGTACTAGAATAGAACAGAACACCATTAATTCCACTAAGCTGTTGCAGGATAAGTAATCCAATGCCAATCTGCAGGATAGACAAATAAGAAGCACTAGATTTTCATATTAACCCCAATGCAAGAATGTTTTAGGGAACAATGAAGTCCTTCTATAGACCAACAATATGATATGATATATATTACCATTAAAGGGAGCCAATATCTTCTTCGCTTGAGTTCTGCAAACCGAATAGTAGTTCTTTTGCTTGTTGAAGCTACAGCCCTCTGCATAATGCATGATTACAAGCAAGAACAACAAACTGAGACAGACTTGTTGTGTAGAAAAGCGGCAATTCCACCTCATTTTATTACCTTAATTTCATTCACTTCAAGTGAAATATCAGTATCAAACCCCCGAAGAACTTGCAAGGAAGCTTCAAAATCCTCTGTCATGCCCATTTTTGCCTAAATTTTGAGAATGAATGAGAGTTTCATCAACAATTTACAATGATACATCTAAGTTCCTGGGAGAAGCATATTTCAATAAGCTTACCAGCCAGCGGGGAGATTCTGGAATGAAAAACAGGCCAGGTATCAAAATGGTACACGGTAATATTCCTGCAAAAGATTTTGGTAAATTCCAGAGTCTGAAAATCTTGTCATTAACCATCATCAATTGCTTGTTGAATTATATTAAAATAAATTATATCAGCTTTCCATTTTACCTTAAAATAACCAAGTCTAAAAAGGAATTAAAGCTTTTCCAATACTGAAAACGAATTGGATTGAATAGCCTTTTGCATGTCCATTGGTTATTTGGTTATCAATACATGTATGTGTGTGCCTGCAGACATGTACATGCCCACTTGTGTTTTTGCTGTGGAAGAAACTGTGTCTGTCAAACTAAGAGATAAGTTGACCAACTATGCAGGTAGACAATGTCAAACATGCCACAACAGTTTTTCACATTTAAATGTTTAAATGATGAGCTGAAAGACATGTAAATCTATCTGCCTTGATGAATCAAAGTTTACTAGCATCTCATGTCTCATCAATTTTGAGCTGGAAAAACTTGGATAACATCCATGAGATATTGTTGGCTAGGTGTAATAAATGCAACTTAGAAAGGCAACCTCCATCCTTATAAAGCACCTATAATTTGCATTCGCTCGATCGCATATAATTTCAAGCACGGGCTCATTTTTTTGTTACCATATTTTATACAGAAAATCATCCACATCAGAAAATTATGGAAAAGAAAATCAGTTTATATATTTTCAATCAGTTAAGGGTCTATCAGAGAAAGTCAGTATAGGATTACCCAAAACTGCAAGTATTCTCCATTGAACAAATAGCCCAAGAAGATAAGCCAACATGATTCCAATAGTGACAGATAGCTGCGAGACAAAATATAAAAGAGTTTACTCAGTGTGGGATTTAGTGAGAATGCCAGCATTTTATCATAAGAATTAAGCCTAGAAACTCAACCAACCTGATTTACTGAACCCAAAGCACCTCTCAAGTTTTGAGGTGCTATTTCTGCAATATATACAGGCACCTAGAAAAGAAACAGGACTAACATTAAAGTTTAATTATTACTCTAGGACACATTGCCTAAACTAGAATTGCCCAAAGAAACCTCAAAGTTACCGTGTATGAGATAATTCCAACGCCAAAGCCCTCCAACAACCTTCCCAGGTAAAGAAAAGAAGTGTCCTGCATATATCGAAAGCCATATCAGCATTTTACATAAAAGCTTACTTTCATAACAAAAAAGGAAGTGATTCATTATTAAACTCACTTTGGCAAAAGAAATAGCAAGCCACCCAAGAATATTAGGAATAGCAGCTATCATTAAAGACTGCAAATTTATTTAGAAAAAAAAAAAGGCTTAGCACTTCCAAAAGCAATAACAAATTAATTACACATAAGTATGTATAATAGTATATAGTATGTATAATAGTATGTAGTAATAGATAATGCTGATTCTGTACCCCTTTTCGTCCGATGTACTCAGCAATCTGACCGCTAGCTATAGCACCGACCATAGCACCCACATTTGACAGTGAACCAAACAGCGAATACTGATCGAAGAATAAGAAACCAACTTTAGTGATCATCAAAAAGAATCATATTACCAAAAAAGGAAGAGGGCCCACCTCCGAGACCGTAAGCTTAAGATCATCAGTAATTGCTGTTTGTGTTGGAGAGGAATATCCAGACTGTCCAAACACACACAAAAAAAAAAAAGAAAAAAAAATCAATTGATCATTGTTTGGCATAAATCATTCTGCAATAACTCAATTGGCGTATCATTTCATTTCTTTTAGTATGCATTTTTCGACTGTCTTAATGAATTCCAAATCTTTCATTATTAGATAAAACATAACACAGCAAAAGTGAGATTATTTTATATTATTTAGAATCATTAATTTTTGTTGTTTTCATTAAAAATTGTCACCTAACAATCAAACTCCAAAAAAGAAAGAAAAAAAAGAAGCAAATTAGACGGAAAAAAAGAGAGAAGTTAGCTTACAGTGAAGCCGAATTGAATAGGACCTAAAGCAACGATCAAAACACAAGCAACGACAGAAATTGAACTATCACGAATAACCTGTGAAGAACCCAACATGCTAGATTGTCTAGAACCCATCCGATACCAACTACCTGTGTGTAGAAACGGTTTCCGAAGATCACTTCTAGCATCTTCTGCATCATCCCTGAAACTCATCTTTCTTTTTCTTCCTTTTTTTTTTCCTGTAAGATCCTGTTGTATGTAATGTAATCTAACCAACGATAATGCTCTCAAAGTGTTTGAGAAAATGACCCAAATAGTAAAAATAGAATTGACGGTTACATTTTTTTTTTGTTGGGGAAAGAAAAGGAATGGTAAGAAAGACAGACAGGTAGGAAGAGCGGACGAGAGCCAGCAAAGCAAAGAGAAATACAAGTTAGCTGATGAGTAGGATATTATTTGCTTTGCTTTATTTTGGTTGCCAAGCTGTACAGTTGTGATCCTATCAAACAGTGACACTGATGAAATAGCTTAGTCACTCATTGGAGTCATGAAAATTATAGCTCAGAAGGGCATCTTATGAAAAATAAAATAAAATATAAAATGGTAGCCAACAAAATAACATGCCTGTCATTTTTCATTAGTTATCTTCTTTTCTCATAACTCACTATTTTAAATCAATAAAACAGTTGTTTTGATTGAACTACAAATTATTTTTATTTTTAATTTATATTCTAATATATGACACAGTGTATTATTGATTGAATTATTAAATACATTAATTCACTTTTTTACATAGTAATGAATATGAACAATAATTCAATCAATCATATTATCTTAAAATATGAATAAGAATTACATAAACCTGCGTGATAAATTTAATTCACATACAATCTCTTACGTGAATTTTTTTTTGAGGGGACTCTTATGTGAATTATTTAATCGCTTTCTTTTTATAGTACTTGAAATTTTAACACGTTTATAATAGATTAAGGACAAAAGTTGGGTTGGATAATCTATATATCTTATAAGTAATTTAGAGTCTTACCAACTAATAATTTGTCATCTATTATAAAATATTTTGACAAGTGCAACCCTTATAACATGTTCATTATTACATAATATCTTACTTGATTTATACCAAGAGAAAATGAAACCAAATAAAAAACTTTTCACTCTCTTTTTTACAAAACTTTTCATTACCCTTATAAATGTCTTATAAATGTAATAATTCGGTTTTAGTTCTTTTAAACTACCCCTCCACTCATTTAGTTATTAATCACTATAGATTTTTTGTGACTTTTCATGTGCTTTAGTTTTTTAAACCTCCATTTTAAACATTATTTTAATTTAGAGTCCTACCAACTAATAATTTGCCATCTATTATACCATATTTTAACAAGTGTCACCCTTATAATATGTTCATTATTACATAATATCTTACTTCATTTATACTAAGAGAAAATGAAACAGAAAAAAAACTTTTCACTCTCTTTTTTACAAAAATTTTCACTACCCTTATAAATGTCTTACAAATGTAATAATTTGGTTTTAGTTCTTTTAAACTACCCCTCCACTCATTTAGTTATTAATCACTATAGATTTTTTTGTGACTTTTCATGTGCTTTAGTTTTTTAAACCTCCATTTTACACATTAATTTCCATTATGACGCAATAATATTTCATTAATTATTAACCTATATATAAATAATGAGCTTTTGCTTTTTTTTTTTTTTCTCTCAGAAGCTTTACAACATATTTAAGAGATGGTCATTGTTGACAAAAAAAAAATGTAGTACTAACAGGTAATTCTTCTAAAATTAGGTTGTTAATTTCCAATTTGTTCATTCATATTTTAGTTATTTATTTGTAAAATGTCTCAATTAAGTGTTTTTATTTTTATTAACTACCATGCTTATATAAAGTCTTATTTTCCAATTTTATAATCTAGTTCTTACTTCTATTAGATTATCATTTGTATGTGTTTGGTCATTTCAGTTTGGACACAACATTTGGATCACCTTTGATTGAACACTTTGCTTGGACATATACGATAAAATATAATTTTATTTGATTATTATTATTTTATGAGTTTTTTTATTAACCATTTATCTCCATTAATAATATTGAATACATTTATTAACATATTAATCCCGTAAACCTTTCAACTATTATATAATATTTTCTTATTTTACTTTTAAGTTTGAATATTTTATATAATAGTTTTAATATTTTGATAAGAAAAGCTTAAAATTATCATATATATTTATCTTATTATTTTTATAAATTTTGATTTTTCTTTATATATTTTATTCTTTAAAATTATTTAAAATTTGAATAACACATTATTAGAAAATTTTGTATCTTTTAAGTTATTAATTTATTATATATTTTTGTTTAAATAATTTTTTAATTATATTTCTTGAAATATTATTAGTAAAAAAAATTAGAAAATAAACTCACAAAGCGCGGGTTTAAAGGCTAGTTGCTATAATAAAGGAGAAACATACTGTTTTAGCAGTAATTGCTAATGCGTGCAAAGCATGAGAATAGGTACACCTAACCTCAAGTTGAGATGGATTCAAAAAACTTGTATCCACTTGATTGTCGTTGTCGTTTCTGTTTTGGGTGGTTCAGACTTCCAATGCCAAATGATTAATGTTTTGTTTTGTTTTGTTTCTTAATGGTTAAATTCATCGTACTACAATTATATTATTTAGATGTGTTGAACATAAATTTAACTGTTAGTGCACTGTATTTAAGTGTGTTACAACTGTGGAATCAATGGGATCCGTTATGAAAATTGAACACACATAGTATTATATTAGACATAAATTATATACGATACTAAGTACTTGTCTACATCATAGACATCAACAATCAAATATAATATCCTTTACACTCTAGATAATTATCCCTTGCATTAATAGGGATTCACTTTTTGTGTGGAATTTTGGACTCTCAATTATTTTTCTCTTATAATATAGTGGATTAATTGTTGAAATGTATAACATATGTGTACATAAAATTAAAATCATGATCCAACACATTTTTATAGATTTTATTATTTACCAGTCTCAGATGATACCCATGCGTTTATATTTTATTTTCAATAATTGAATTATGATCCTAAAAAAATACTCCTAATGTATATTATTTATCTTAACAGACCCAAATATGTAATGAGGGTATTAAACAATTACAAGCTTTGTTTGATTAAATGATTAGGTCATACAACCTCACATTGTTGGTAAGTACTCTGCAAATTGTTAAAATTTCAGTGGTGTGAATGATTTGATGCTGACATGGACAGGACATTTGTGATTCGATTTTTGTTGGATCTCAAGGAAAACGTCTTCGTGGCAGAAGGAAGAAACGACGACGTTTGGGACTAGTAAAAGCCACGTGGAAAACGCACATGAGTTAATCGTTACCGATGGCGGGAAGCAGACATTTTGAGTCACTGTATATGAGATGGATATCTGAACGGCACACCTAAATGCCACATCCACCAGTCAATCCAATAACCGGTCGTATTACTATTCAACCAAAAACGCTTAAACAGCAGCAATAAACAAGGCTCGTTCATATAGAGAAGTAGGCCTTGCGAAAGGCTTCATATTGTTGATCTCGAGAAAGTGACCCATCAAATTTTGGTGAATCGGGTGTTTGATTTTACTAAAAATCATTTGTCTACTTCATTTGTTGGACTATTTGTCTTTGCGATGCAACCCTTTTATCTTCAAGTAGGCCCGAATTGAAGAGGCTTTCACACCCTCATTACCAACATCAGTGTGCCATGCGTTTCCACCAGAATGGTATTCAGCTTGCAAGTGTGAGCGGGCCTTTAGGCCATCAAGTATCAAGTGTTTGTTTCTTTTATTTTTTAAAAAAAAATTAAAATGATGTCTTTCCTTAATAATAAGCAAGAACAGCCTAACATGTAAATAAATTCGACTCTAATTAAGAAATACAAATTGATTATAGTATACTCTCTCCATTCCTAAATATTTGACATTTAGGAAGAAAATTTTGTTTCTAAATATTTGTCTTTTTCACATTCCAACATACTATTAAATGCTAGTTTTTCAATTTTATCCCTATTAATTTTACTTTATTTAGAGCTGC